>MU158003.1:0-25702 GCA_015657495.1 Crepidotus variabilis
GTTGCCAGTCCAAGGGGGGCGTAACAAAAGTGTAGTTTACATAAGCACGATAAGATAAGATAACGCGCGACCCCCTGGACTGGGAAGGAGTCTGCGATCGGTATGATATGTTGATTCCTTATCCACTTAAAATAACATATAACATATGTGAGAATCACCAAAAACAGGTACGCAGGCACTGTGGAGTTACCGGTACGAATCCGTACACATACTCCCACCACCTTTTCCTTGAATGAACCATCCATGTTCCGAATACGCTCGGTCCTGCTCAGACGGCATGGAAATATAACACCAGACGTCAACAAGGCTGTGCATTGCGGTCCAAATAGCCCAAATATTCATGTCGCTAGTTCTCTTATGCAGAGTCCAATGATAGACTAGCACATGGCTTGGAAGTTCTTCTATCTCTACACAGTGCGATTCAGCAGTACAGCACAAAGATAGCTCTCTTGGTCACTACTATGTATTTGCGGTTCTTGGGTCCAAGCTAGACCAAGATGTCGCCCTGAAGACTCAAACTTGGAAGTCAGTCGTGATGACATCGACGATACCGCGGAAACAACCCTGTAACCTTGGAGGCTCGTAACTCCCTACACTTTCCTGCGAGGTATTCACTCACCACAATTGATATTGGTACGTTACTTAAGCTTTTCTTGTTACAGAGCTGCCGGTGTTTAAAGCGAATGACGCCAAGGTCAAGATTACCGATGACAGGGTTTTTTGTTTATAATAATCTTACCAAGAACACATGCCTAGAACATGACTACACACTAACCCTCACGTTTGCTGCTATTGCAATAAATTTTAAGCAAAGATTTGAAGAAAAGATCTCATTATATAAACCTCACCAGTCAGCAGAGCACTGAAGTTGCTCGACATCAACTTGTAGTACGTTTTCCCTTATCTCTATCGCTCGACGATCCTCGCATGCTCGATCACAATCAAATTAATATTAGCAGGGCAATTTTCGAAGTCTCGAACCCTTTCCAAGTGATCCACGTATATGTAACCTTGCTGTAAACACTCCTCTCAACGACATTCAACTTACTCGATAAAGCACTTTGAAACCTTGTTATCGATCTTCTCTATGCTGCGCGCGGCCGCCGCGTGCGACATGAATATGTCGACAGTACAGCTGGAATCGCCAACCCACGCTTCGCCCTCGTGCCACTTCTTACTGGCTACTTTCATATCTTTTCTTTATCTTGCAGTGCATATCTGACACCTTAACGCGCCTACGTTACTACCGTGCATCATCTAACGGCTCGTCAATTGAATGTCAGGACTAACCCATCTTAATAGATGGCAAAAATACCTACTCAGAGCCTTGAATTTCGGTACGGCAAATATACATACATCAATCACACTCAGAGCACATAATTTAAGGTCAAGCTTACTACCAAAATAGGACTTGAAGTCCACTGATTTACGGGCGCTAATCTTGAAAGATAGGAGTTATAAATAGCTCAGCTGTACGCGTGAGGAATACATTTATCATATGATTACGCTTAACAATACCCATAACAGCATTAAGCACTGCAGACACTGCGATCCCAGTCATCATGACTTTAAATCCGGGGGAATATGTGCAGCAAATTGGTTTCATAGGTGTGTAGTTGCATGATACATGGATGGCGGCGGTGGACTTTAACTTACTTCGGTTCCTGCGAATGCGGCCATACACAAGCGAGTCCACGACCCTCCTAAGCTTTTGATATCAGCCGGAGAAAGCTTGTACAGCTTCTCTGTGGCTGAATTAGAGGGCCAGCCGAACGGGTGTTCTTCATGAGGTTCATGTTTACTAAGGCATTCAAAGCTGGACTTCGATGACCGTTGATCACCGATGGCATCGATATATTCGTCCGCTTCTACTTGTAAGTGTTTTGATTGTCTCTGGCCTGGTGATATATGTACTTCTCAGAGTACCTATTATCCGGCCAGTTCCCCACAGGCTGTGTAAAGGAAAGCCGGAGGATCCAATGGGTGCTTACATAGCGAGTAGCAATACACCGGTCTTGATAAATAACAAGCTCGTATTTTATTTATTTTCAGATCTTACTTCAGAGGCCCCGTAAAATAACGGTAAAATGAGCGGAATAAATGTATTTAGTTAGCAGAAAAACAGCCATTAATATGTGTGTTGTGGAGAGCGATGATATTTAAAATTTGAAGCCCGCTCTAGGCCTGAGAGTTTTCTAATCTTTCCAAATATAGCAAAGCCGCCATAGCTTTGTCTTTTCCGGGTCAACATGTGGTAGAGGCTACGAAAAAGCGATGGATGTGGGGATCGAACCCACGTACTTCAGCTAGGGACTTAAAACCGGAAACTGACGCGTTGCCACTACGCCAATCCACCGACATCAGCTGATCGCTTATTAAAATATCTAAGACTTTTGCGCTATCAATTACACATACTGGACTAGACAACTTGAAAAGAGATGCTCTGACTTCTGATTTGATTTTGCGCGCCACATCAATGGTTATCGAAAATCTGCAATGCACATTCAGATACAACGGCTGCATATATCTCGCGCTTCAAGCCTGTTTCGACCTATCTTTAAGATGACGATATGTGCAAATTTGAGATGGAAGAGAAACTCGGATTGCTTCTTCGATTGTTGACCAACACTGCGTGCAAGTTAACTCTCACGATTGGATTCTGGAATCAAATTGAGGAAGTGCCTACACACCTAGCATCATACACGCCGACCGAGCTAACGTCTTTCTACGTTAACTTACAATATCAGTAACAGCACGCCTCGTGGTTCTTCAGGTCACCAAAACATGGTTTGATTCCTAGGCACCCAAGGAGAATCGGAATCCCGAAGGCTGTACACTAAACCTGGGACAAGTTAGGCCTTTTTTGTTTCGTTGTTCCACTGTCACTAGTGCGTTGAACTCTCCTCATCGATTTAGAAAGTTATTTAAAACGTAGACTAGCTTTCTGGCACTCGCGATTTGATGCTGATCGCTGGAGTCTACTTGATTTGGATAGTCATTTCCGGAAAAGGGAATCAGCACGGAGCTCGAGATCGCGCTCTTAAGAAAACTAGAACCAAATCGGCAAAGACGAAACCTTTGGATATTCTCTCTTCCACGAGCCCACAAGTCGGGCTCTTAAGGACGACGGTCCCGAAAAGATGCGAACATAATAGTTTCAATGCGTGAATGAGTTAAGACATAAAAAGACAACATATACAACAAGCACGATGCGAGGCAGATACCCATCTAGTAAAGCAGGCTGCGAAATGAAATAAACAAGTTCAAGAAATCTCTACCGCCACCTCAACGCATGTAGTGAATCCCGGACCATCACCGTCAAACATTCGTTGAGAGTGGAACCGAACCGTTTACAATGACATTACCCTGTCCGGCTTCATCGTTGTACTCTTTCACGACCTCTTCGGCTTGACCACCCTTGCTCGTGTCTGCGGCATCAATTTTACCCATCTCCTTGATGAAGCTGCTGCCCCAGTACGCCGAACTGTACTTATTGACATATTTGAAGAGCTTGCGATTGTTCTCTGCACGAACCTCGCTGTCCATCGTAACAGCCTCGTGGATAGCGTCCGCAACCTGTTGTGAATCCCAAGGGTTGACAACGATGGAACCGTTCAAACTTTGGGCAGCACCAGCGAATTCGGAAAGGATCATCACGCCTTGGCGGGCTTGTTGGCAAGCAATGTATTCGTATGAAACCTAATAAAATACATTAAATGAGGGTGTGTAAACGAATTGGCAATAGGACTTACCAAGTTCATCCCGTCTCGCGTACTCGACACCAAGCAGACATCACTGACGGCGTAGAGGGCACAGAGTTCATCAAAGTTCAAACTCTTATGCATAAAGTGGATGGGCATGAACTCCACGGTTCCGAATCGACCATTGATTCGCCCAACAAGCTCATTGACGGTGGATCGGAGATTCTGGTATTCTTCGACGTCTTGCCGTGAAGGAACAGCGAGCTGAACGAGGACGACCTGAAACAACCAGTCAGCTCGCAAATTTTCACTCGAAACAAGGAGGTATACCTTTCCAATCCATTCAGGATGCTGCGTTAGGAAAAGCTCGAGCGCATGTAGCTTTTGTGGAACACCCTTGATGTAGTCCAGTCGATCAACGCCAACGATGACTTTCACACCTCGGAAACGCTGCTCTAGCTGTCCAATGCGGTCAATCACAGGTTGCTTCTTCAAGTTCTAAACAGTCAATTAGATCAAGGGTCGAATCAAAGGGAACATATGACGGACCTCTGTAAATGTGCTGGGTTCAATACCAATGGGGAATGTGCCGACGTGTGCAAGCCTGCCCTCAAACTCGACACCATTGGGCATGGTTGGGAAGCCGAGGATACGAGTACATGAAGAGAGGAAGTGGCGAGCATAGTCGTAGGTGTGGAACCCAATCAAGTCGCAATATAAAACCCCAAGCAAAATTTCTCTCCGCACAGGCAGAATCCTATACCTATGTCAAACAAGTAAATTCCAATTGACGGAATGACTCACCTGTAGATCTCACTACTGGGGAATGGTGTGTGAAGGAAGTACCCAATCTTCACGCCAGGCGTGGGGTCGTGAGGTGTTGTAAGTGCGGTAGTATCGATCCCTTCCGTAATCTTCTCGAGTTCGACTCTTGTGAAGTCGCCCGTTTTTGAGGGATCATCAATTATTCCGCGAAGAAGCATAGGAAGAAGCATGAGATGGTAGTCTTGAACCCAAACCATGGCGCCAGGCGTAAGCTGCTGGCGCACGGCCTCTGCAAATTGCATGTTGGCTTGACGATAAGCAAGCCAATTCTCCTCGTCAAAGTTCATCTCTCCGGGATGATAATGGAACAATGGCCATAGGATTGAGTTGGAGAAACCGTTGTAATGGCGGTCAGCGACGTCATCGTCGAGATAAACGGCTTGACACGAGTACTCGTCCATCAGCCGCTTATCGACAATTTCCCGATCTTTTGGTGGGATGAAGAAACCTGGCCAGCCAATCCAGGTAAAGTTAAGAGACTTCTTGAAGCCGGAGAGAGCTGACACGAGGCCACCCGAGGACATCTTGAAGTGATACTCCCCTTGGGCATCTTTGGTTATGGTTATAGGGAGTCGATTAGAGACAACGATGAGATGGCCGCCTTTTCCAAAATCCATCTGGGGTTGATCCTGGGGAGTATCTGCGGTAGTTGGTGGCATGGTTCAGGAATGAAATTATATATGGCGCGACGAAGACTGTTCAAGAGAATTTGTTGGAAAGCAGATGGTCAAGACCTGATTGGGAAAGATAATCGGATGCGACGTGGTGACCACCGGGAAACGTTTGATGGTCCCGTTCAGTTGAAGTCGCTGCTCCTCGGATTCCAGAGGAAGTCAAAAGTCGCGACACTTGTTTATAACTGGAAGATCAGTGGTCAAGACAAAATTTCAAAGTCTCATCACTTTTCCACTTTTGAAGAACTCCTCTAAAAGCCGACTCATCAGATACGCCGTCATAGAAAAAGTCACCGCTTGCGGTTTTCTCCTGTGACGCCATTATTTTCCTGTTTCGCCCGTTGCCGACGTTACCCCGTAAGAGTTACAAACTGGGCTAATCTCATGGGAATCGTTGAGTAGATGGATAACCGACATGGTATTTTTTAGGAGTAGTACAACAGATGATGTATAGAATCCAGATTCGTAAGTAACCCGGTGCATTTAGTCGAACAATCCGAAGCCCTGTTTGACAAACGTTCCTTGAATCACAAAATCTACTAGTCTGAGTCAACGGACCACATACCATATCGTCGTCGGATTCCTCCTTTTCTTCTTCCTTCTCCTCTGCTTTGGCGGCGGCAGGGGCAGCTTCGGTGGCCACCGGCGCAGCAGCCGCAAAGGCCTCGGGGTTGGCGAGATATTCCTTGACCTATGGAAGAAGGAAAGATCATGAGGACAAGTGTGAAAATTTTCATAGAATGCACGCGAAAGAAAGAGAAGATCATTTGATATGATTCCGCCATGCGTCCGTGAGACGCTCAGAATTTTCAGTGTGTGTTTAAAAATTGAATAATCACGCCAACCAAAATAACATTCACGAACCTTCTCGGCACCTTCGAATGTGTACTCGGTCGAGATTGAAACAGCAAGCAAATTCTTGTAGGCGTTGACGAGAGAGTGAACAACTGAAACGATGGTGGGATAGTTCAAAGCCAGAGAGATGGCAGCAATGGTCTGAATACCCGACAAGAACCGGTTCACGAGCTCTTGTTCATCGATGTCCAGAACGTCGGGAGAGAAGATGTTTCCTTGATCGAAGATCTGCACAACAGTCATGCCGTACGTGAACGGCGAGATGTTGAGCATGTTGAGGAGCGTCGCTTCGGAGGATCCGACACGGGTACCAGCAGTGACGACCTTGATGTCGGACACAATTTCAATGGTGCCACGAGCAATCTTGGTAGGGACGCCGAGAGCCTGGAAGAAAGAGGTTTTTCCGGGCTCCATTCCCGTGTTACCAGCAGGGACAGTAACATCCTTCGGAGCCAAAGCGCCAGCACGAGCAGGAGCAGCGACCTTGTTGGCGACGATGATCTCACGAACTTCCTTGAGGTCCTTGTCAGTGAAGACGAAGCCAATGTTTCCTTTGACGTATGGAAGGAGACGTTCGTATTGGGGGTTATCGGCGAGGATTGTGCGAAGAGCCCGGCGGACCATCGTGTTCTTGCCCATCAAAATGATCCCCTTGCCACGAAGAGCGACACGGATTTGATGCATCTGGTTAGAACCGACATTGTCGACGTTAACGAGGAAGATTGAGGCTAGGTTTGAGTAGGAAGTATAAGTAGCTGTGATAAAGTGATTTAGAACGAGGCATACGATATTTAGCAAGAAGCTCTTTGAGCTTCTCAAAGTAAGCCTCTTTATCAGAGCGAGTTGCGCCCATTTTTATGATTTATTGGTTGGTGAGTACTTGTAAATACTTCAACATTTAGCCTGTACTTGTCCAGAAGTAAAACTTACAAGGTTTGGGTTTAAAGCTTTGTTCTAACGGTACCTCCCGATTAGCCTCCTCTCCTAATAGACAAAATGAGCCATAGAGACCAGCCTAAATAGTTGTGACATACCTGGATGTGCCAATGGATTTTTCAAGGCGACGTCGAAGCAGTCAGCAAGGAAAGGGATGTCCGTGCCCAAAGTTCTGTGTATACACAAGCGTGGGAGTAATTATAAGGTTTGGAACTTAAATTTTCGTGTTTAAAGTGCAAACTTTACTCGAGATCAATGGGCGAGTGTACTAATAGCGGGTCAATACAATCATAGCCTCCAGCGAGGTTCGTTTTTCCAGTCCCTGCCCAGCGGCACACTGGCGTCATCGGACAGCCCATATTTGGTCATCCGCGAAATGACGAAGCACCCACAAGACTCCTAAGGAAAAGTGACCAAGCGGGAGAGACATAGCATTCTTTCTCTGCCCGCTCACTGTCTCCCTAGGTGCGTGCAACCAGCGTTGCATTTTTTCGCTGCCCGCTCACTGTCTCCCTAGTTCATAATTTTTTTCCATCGTTGAGACACTATCGCTCCTTGAGACGCTCGGTTATTTGAGCTCAAATTTTTGTCCCGCCACTCAAAATTGCGTGGACATACTTGAATATATTATATCTACTTTTCTAATTATTCGCAAAAACTTTTGACCAGTCGTTGTAGTTAATGTCAGCAAAAACTGATTTTAGCCCTGATTTTGTTATTGAAAATTCCCACCTGCTGAACTTGGCGTGCGAACAGGTGTCTCAAGGAGTGAATTTTCATCAAAACAGCTCAGAAGTATATTTTCTTCACTGTGCTCGTATCTTCTACTTTGATTCCTCTAGACTTGGTAAAAATACTAAACCAATATTAATCAAGAGGGCTACAAACTTAGATACAGAAATTTTACATTCGGACTTCAAATCTGCGGGAAACCATAGGGTGTCTCAAGGACCGCGGAAGACTGTAATTTGATCTACGCCACTAGACTCATGAACGTTCTTTTGCCATGACCAGGCCACGCTCAAAGGATCGGTGATCTATCCAAATTCGAGACAAGCGACGAGGAAGAAAGCACTATGTTGATGCTCAACGCTCTCATTTGAGGCATTCGGGGATGATCATGTATCATGATGCTGCCATTGACAGAGTAGCGCATCCGAAGATCGCTCTCGTTTGCTTTCAGGTTAGAAGCTATGAAGAATAGCTCCCATTCAAAATTAGGATAACCTTATAGAGATTCACCTGCATGACATGTTCATGCCAAAACGCATTGAAATTATCCAACATACGTCTAATCTCTTCACAACGACGATCCACTGTGATTCGTCGAGCCTTTCATAACCCCCCCCTCCTTACGAGAGCTTTGAATTGACGAGGTCTGATAGAATACGGGTCACAACGATAAGCGAGGCAAACGAATGGCGTACAGTACAAATCGTAGGCTAATTAATACTGTACTCAAAGAAACTGAGAATAAATGAGTGGCTATTATTCAAAAGAAACAACGATAAACGAAGGTGTAGGTCAAAGCGCATTGCGCACGCTTGCCAAACAATTAAATTCAACAAGGTCGAGGACTGTTTTTGAGATCAGCTCTCCTTCCCTGCTTTGGAGGAGCCCTGCATCTTTGCACTCATCGACAGGGACTACACCTGGGATAAATTTTGTAACTTTCTTGTCAGATTTTACTGCCATTTGGCAGAGTTTGAGGTATTTATGACGATATTTCCAAAGACCTGATTGGCATACTCGATTTAACCCCTAGGCTGGGAAAACTGCGTATGGAGAACTGGGATTTATCAGATGCTTTCTTTCAGCTTGACATCAGAGGGCACCACAACAACAAGTTCAGGTTCAACCGCTACGGGTATTTTTTTCATTGACCACTTAAATTCTAGATTACAGTAACATTCTCCCTCGACATCAATCTAATTGCATTTCGACGAGATTGAATATCTTCGCTTCATTATTTATACTTACCTTGCGTCTCAATAAAGATCGCATCCAACGAAGAGGCATAGTCAAATTTGCTCATCTCAGAAACATAAAATTGCGAATAAATAAGAAAGGGATATCCGAAGATCTAAGCGCTGGAGTGCTTTCTGGTTTATCAAAGAGAAGCGAGTCTGGCGGAGGAAATCATAACCCTTAAAACAAGATCGCCCCAGCAATCACAAACAAGCCAGTAAGGCCAGAGTTCGCCAACGAAATTTGAGAACCGGCACCGCTAGTGGAAGAGTGAGTGGCAGAGGCGGCGGAAGAAGCGCCACCAGTAGTAGTCACGGCCTGAACGACCGCATGGGTAGATGTTTGGCTAGAGCTGCTGCTGGAGTGTCAATTTCTGAGACGGCGTGAACTAGACTGGGGACCTTACACAGATCCGCTGGAGTGGCTAACAGAGGAGACAGAAGCCTGTTGAGGAGGACCTCCTGGAATCGGGCCCGCGTTAGGTGCTTGGGCAGCAGGGGCGACGGAAGCAGGGGCAGCGTTAGGAGCAGGAGAAGAGCCGCTATTGACAAGGCAGCTAGAAAAGTTTTAGGAAAATGTCGGAGTAATATTTATTTTAATCCACGGACCTCTTATCTGTGCCTGCTCCGATGGTGACTTTGTCACTGTACGAGACGGCACCAGTGCCATCCTTGAGGACAAAAGAACTAGTTAAAGAAGTCAAGAAGTGATAAAACACGATAGAGAAACGATAGCTACACCGAAGTTCCTTGGGGAATGTCACACTTCCAAACCATGGTGTTGGTGTTTTGAGCAGGGAGAGACCTGTACTACTCCAAAAAAGCGATTTAGTTGTCGAACAAGCAGGAATTGGGAAAAGAGGCGCACAGGAGTGCCGCTGGGTTGGCCGCCTGGAAAGACAAACATTAGAATAGCTCGCTAACGGTGAAGATCAGATACACACCAGGTATAACCGAGAAATAGTACGGCGCGACACCATCAAATTGAAATTGGGAGGGCTCTACGCGAGAGGGCGGGTCAGTATGCAATCGAACAAAAAAAGAGATATGTGTACCACACTCCTTGACGCTAGCACTACAATCAAAGAAGCGGTTAATACGATCGGAAGCGTCAGCGAATGAAGGTTAAGCTTACGGGGTGTTGATAGTCGCCGCGACAAATGGGACAAGGGCAATAAAAGCAGCGGCAATTACGAAGCGCTGCATGATTAGGACAGAGATTATGAAGAGTAGTAGGTATTACAAAAGGCGGGGTATGTTGGTGGTGACGAATGAAGGTGAGAGATGTTGGAGAACGAAGAAAAGGTAAGGTTAAATACTCGCCCAACGTCAGCCGCAATATTCAATGTCCGCCCTCGTTCGATCGCAATAGAGGCTGAGTGTGATCGTTAAAAGAACATTTTAGGATTTGTAGATGCTAAAGATGTACAACATCAGTCGCTTTCAGAATCACGCTTCCGATTTCCTTGGCCACTCTCGCCCAGTCAGTCACAGACCAATCCAACTGCTCCGCCCACCGGGATTGTGTAGACTCGTATGACCAATTTTGACCGACTCGTATGCCAGACCACCAGAACTCGAGCTCGAACCATCGCTGACTAGAGTTAACCTCGACATATCAAGTGGTCTCAATTCCTTCAGGTCGATGAGCGGACTTGGTTGTCCGTAAGACGAGAATGAGGCTGAAGGTGGCATCGTACCCGCGGTAAGCGGCATGAGATCTTCGGTGGTGCGTGCATTGTTGGGCATAGAGATGAACGACTCGGCGTGCCATTCGTACCATACTTGTTTGTCGTTTGTGAGACGCCATATTGACACTTGAAGTTCAGAGTTACTCGGCAGGTATAATGGTTCCTATAAAGTTGAATTCAGATACTTCGACAACGGCACCCTGGTGTGGCTTACTCGGAAGGGGAAGAAAAGGGGAAACCAACTGAGCATATCTTTTGATACTTGGTCCTTACGATGAGGATGTATGCTGAGCCCAATCTCATCGTATAAGATTGCTTCGAAGTAACCCGCGAGACCACTAAAGGTACACATATGAGCATTTATTACACATACACTGACGAAAAGCTTACTGTAAAATCCCTGCATGCGGGATATAGAACCTTAAACTGGCCGATCTCGAATTATGGCTATTCGTGAATGGCAAACCCCTCGAATTCAGCACTGCGTCCCTCCTAGGATGCTCAAATTCCCAACATTCCTGCACCTGCGGTCCACATCTACCATCTACGGTCGCTTTCGTGCCACTTAAAATGTTCACAGCCTGAAACATAACCACATAAGGGGTCTCCAGACTTTTGTCGTTTTTCGTGGACCTGGCTTCGTTGTACAATTTGGATGAGGACAAAGGAGCGAGGTGCGCAGTGTAGGAAGAAGGAATAGAAATTCCGGTTGCTACAATTGGATATTAGAGTGTACTCGAACAAAAGACTATTAAAAAAAACATACGTTTCAGAAACCTCATCGCACCATCCAAGCATTCAGGACTGAGTTCATTATCGCCAAAAGACCCCAGCAACTCGCTGACTAGTATGTCGGCCTTTTTTGGGACATCGACAACTCGCATATCACCAAAGATGAGCTGAACTTTGTCGCCCCACTCCGTAAGTTGTCTCTGCTGTAAACTAAAAAGTTTTCTGCATGAAGCAGAGTCATAATGAGTTAAAAAAATAACACGTACGTGACAAAAGCATTCGGATTTTTCTCGACCACAATGACAGTCGCGTTTGTTGCTGAGCGAGCGAGCGCATTAAAGCATCGAGCGACGAGAGGGCCACGGCCAGCTCCTGCAATGCAAACAACACTAGGTTTCCAGGTAAGAGGACTTGCAGATAAAGTGAATTTTTTGACCAACAGTTTTTCATCTGCCGAATGGTCCTTAAAGGCACGGTACATAGCTTCCTCGTATAATTGGTATTTGACGGGATCCTGCTCAAAGGTTTGATAGGTGACACTCGGTAGGTTGTCCATCAGGGGCTATATACATGGGAAGCATTTGATTACGGTCAGAGGACAAGAACAATGTAGATGCACCTGCAGCGGCGCTTGCAGATAATCTTGATAACCTTGCGCAAAATTTTCCACGGTTCCTTCTTTCTTTGATGCTTGAACGGATGCGCTTGTCTTTTCTAAATGCCGAACGTATTGAGAATAAGCAGGTTCACCACCACGAGAATGTTGATTTTCGCGAACACCCGCAAGTATTACAACAGGTTGATGCTATACAATAAAGGTTGATCAGTAAATAACAGGAGAGACCGACGAAGATGAGCTACTCGCGATCATGCTGTCCCTGATGAACTGTTGTGTAGGTTTCGGCAGAACAGGGTATCCTTTCATATTGGCTATGAACGTTGTCGAAGGTAGGTAGATATGTCGAACGGACTCCGCCGCCCATTTGCTCAGGACACCAAGAGTTGTTGGCAAAGCAGGTGACAGGTCCAGCGCTAAGCGAATTAACTTAGGCAAACGACCATTAAAAAGTCTGGCAAACATACTGAGAGTTAGCCGAGTGTTGTAGTCACACATCGACCTGATGAGGTCCCACATCTCCCATGTAGCATTCAATGAACCACCGCTACTCTGTTTCATGACATCACTCTCGGAGACGACCACAGATGGCGGAAATATCCCGTTTGCATTACTTGTGGTTGGTGTCGACATAAAGCCTTCTGGTCCCGGCGATGCTGGATGATTGTTGGGTAAGGGACCCGAAGGATGCATGGCAGATGGGTCGTACACCGACAAACGCACAGAAAGACTAATATAGGGTAGCCTAGTCAAGCATGAGCTGACAATACGCGCATATGACGCGACATGGTCGCGATTTCTTGGTTGTGGGAGAATTACAGTTTGAATGTTGAGGTATGCAGCATATGCGAGCTCTTGTTGAAGTGCCTGCTCGCGGGGTTCAATGCGTAGATTCAGGACATAGAAAGGATCACACACAATTTCGGCGTCATGACGAACCCAATCGTCCGGAGAGTCGAGCTCAAGCCACTCGGATATTATCGCCACGATACCCTCTGCTTCGTCTAGCGTTAGGAATCAGTATCGACATTTGCGCTGGTAGAAAAAAAAAATGAGATCTTCTCACCCAGCCTCGTAATCGTAACCTCTTCTCTTTTGAATCCAGGCGTCATCCTCCAGGATTCAGCAGTTCTCGCGATTTTCTCCTTATAATCCTTCTCGCTCTGTTCCACATTCTCCGGTTGAATAGGCAGCAAACACATCTCAGACCACCTTCGCTTCCATTTGTTCGTTGTAAGAGGCATGCAAATCCGTTGGTATCCTTTCGCCCTCAGCTGTGACAGCAGTTGCAGAACTGGAGTGCTGGAATCATTTACACCAGATCCATTGGTACTGCCTCCAATCCGAGGATGGGGGGTGCCCTCTGAAACTCGAGCGATCTCCTCCAAAGTCAGGAACGTCGACATCGTGGCACATGGGTCCCAAATCGAGTTTTCGTCTGAGGCCATTCCGCGTTCCTTGAAACTAAATGTCAGTTACAGCCAGGTCCAGATTTTTCGGGTCAAAGGCCAGCCCGAGACGTAGTGTCGGTTGAGTGTTGAACGGAGCGGCGAATTTTGGCCGCTTAGCGATGCCGTGATGCCGTTGTTTGTTCGGGACAAAGAACGCGTCAATTATGCTTTGGACGCGTCGGGCGCTATTCAGCGCGTAAAGTCCGTTCAAGCGCTTGATCGATCGATGCAGTAATACCTGAGAGAAAATAATGTGTGCTTAATTCAACCGATGGCTTGAAATATCTCGTTCTTTGATTAGAGAAGTGCCATCACAGCACGTTCAATCTTTGCGGGCTTTGGAGGGTCAGAAAGGGTCAAATAACATTCCGAAATCCGATCGTGTCGATCGGTTTAAATGAGAGCGTCTATCAAATATCAAGCGACATGGGCGCTTGTATAATTTGTTGATATACTGATGCCAAAACTTAAACAACAACGGCGGGTCTTTCTGCACTCAGTTACCTGCGCCATAGACGTCGCATCCTCTCGCTCTCACCGATAGCTGTACCTGCGGTATGATTTTTACAACCGCAATTAGTTTGAGGGTTTAATTCCCTCGTATATACCGAAGATATTCCAAGGATAATATGAGTATGACAGTGACATTCACTCCTCTATGCCCAGAATTTTACCCTGATAAGGGAAGATCGACAATCATCCTCTCTCTCCAATCAATTCGGTACCTGATCACGATCAGTCTTCACTGGGTTATCTTCAACCTACGGGAAAGCCTTCCTTAGTGTGACGTCGCTTCTTTGTGATCACGATCAAGCGGCGTGTAGATCATTGTGAAAACGTGCCAGCCTGCCAGGGTCGAGAGAGATCCATCTGAAGCTGAGTTTTGATGTGGGTTGAACTGAAAATAATAATAACACATTATTTCGCCCTTCCTCCTTCTCAAACACGTTTCCGTATCTTATATCTATTCATTCATCCTCGATCTTTTGTTAGGTGACCCATCTCCTGCGTCTGGATTCATTCTCCTATCTTCGGCTTCTGCAGGATTGACGTCCGACATCTCGAACCCGGCCAGAACACCCTCCAATACCGTTCTTCCAACGGCCTGCCTCAATTCTTCCTCGGGATCTCTCCCCTCTCTCTCGGCACGCTCCATGATATTGCTCACAGACGCCATCAATGACGAGGTTAGTGCTTCCGAAGTGAGATTTTGTGTGTGCCGTGATGGACCAGCGGAAGAACTAGGAGGGACGGCATCACTGGACGCGCCTGCGGATGAATCTAAGGAGGTAGTGTTGGAGGATGAAGGAGGTAAAGTTGAGCCTGACATTCCCCGCAAATACTCTGCTACTTCGGGGAAGTCCTCGATGAGATGATCGATGGGCTGTAAAGTCAAAGATTGGAAGTCGGAAAGGCATGATTAGCGATACCGTCCACAGATGCGTAGTTTATTGAAATTTGAAACGCGGGGAATGACACCACCTCTCTAGGCAAACTGCGAAGGTCTAGTACGTAGAACTGAGGACCAAGAAACGTACCGAGATTCCCTCTACATTTTGACGTGCCACGACTGCACCATGCTGGAGAAGCCAACGTGCCGTTTCTACGTTTTCAACGGTATAGAGGGGTGTGTCTCCTTCGTTGTCCGTGATATTTACATCTCCGCCTATGTGCGTGAGGTCATTTTTGAGCAATAGATTCGCAGAGGTTTGTAAAGATGGAAGAATGGAAGGGCAGATAGTGTAACGAGTGATGAATAAAACGAGTGCTGACCACGAGACAAGAGATATTCTAAAACATGAATTTGGCCGTAGGATGCAGCTGCGTGCCTTGAGTGGGGTGATAGATAAAGAGTTAGAGTGGGTGAAATAGATGGGATTAGAGTTGGTAAGTATTGCACACCGCTCAAGTTCAACTCAATGAAGTCCAGTCACGGTTGCGCGGTTGCAGAGTGCTTGTAGCCTTTGCAAATGCATGAGATGCATGGAAGCGCGCTAACTTACATTGGTGTATAAGTAAATGGATCTGGCACGTTGGGAGACAAAGCTATATGGAGTAGGTTTGATTATCGTTGGAACACGCCTTGAGAACGAGTTTGGGACTTGCACTCTTGCTCTATGAGATGCTGTGGGTTCATCGATGTCAGACTATGAGCTTTCGGGGAAGGTCACGAGTATGAGTACTTTAACCCTATCGAGGTCGCCATCGCCTGCGGCCACCCATATATTTTTCTGAGGTCGTTGGGATTGTCCTATAGCCATGGAGATCGAGAAGCAGAACGGCAAAAGATCAATGAGAGTTCAAGGATGAAAAACACCGCTGACGTTCCGAAATCTCAATTGACAAATTCAACCAAACAAAAGAGAACAAAAGTCTTTAATGCTTCTGGTACACATGCGCTGCTAGAGAGGTGCAAAATAGAGCATTTGGGCCTAGCCGTAAAATTTGTGTATGAAGACCGGCTCGGAGATCTGGAGAAGCGGATCTGGGCGATCGACGGCGAATCCAACCGGTTATAGCAATCCATAAATTATGACAGTGGTGATGCTGATGGGAAAGGGCACACTGGTCCAGAAGCAAATGCTATGCAGTTTGGCGTCGGTGGGTCGGGGGATTGCATTTTTTCAAAAAAGTTCGGGAATGGACAGGGCAGCAGAAACGAGGATAAAATTTTTCAAGAATGGAAGAAAAGTTGTAGGAATTGAGCCCCTATGTCTCGCTGTTGTCCCTGTCTCATTCCTGGTTGATCGATTTGTTCCGTCAAAGGCGCTCTGGGTTCTTCTCATCTCACCATCATGAGCAGCTATATGCTCGACGCTCAATACGGCCGTCAACGTCCTCCGGCCTTTCATGGCGCTCCACCCCCTTCGTCGTCGTCGTCGTCAATGACGATGACCAAGACATATCAGCAAGCGCCGCCGCTGCCGGCTGCTAGCTTGCCTCTGCATCAACAACTCCATTCCTTCTCAAACCCGCCCGTCTCAGCTCATGCATCTTCTTATGTCTCTAACCGTGAGCAGGTTGCACTGCCGAAAATTGGTCAAACTCGCTGCTGTACGTCACAGAATTGTGTTCTTGACTTAGTCTCGCTCGCTTGAATTGCTGCGATCAATGGTCAGCTCGATCGCGCGCCTTTGGCTTGGTTTTCTCGAACTCGCTTTGCATGAATCTTCTGCTAACGACTACTTCGCTTTGACGTACAGATTGGACGTTGTTGTCTTCGGACCTTCATTTCATATACCTTGACCCTGTTCTATGCTATCATTTAGAAGACCAGCAAGAAGCCCTGGTCGGAAAGTCTCTGCTCTCTTTTATTCATCCAGATGAGCAAGCGTCTGCGAAGCATGATTTGAGAGATGTGTTGGATAGTGGTTCTTCGCATGGTTCGGTAACCCGGTAAGTTTTGTTCTCAGCGAACCTAAGTGTCTTACTTCATGCAACGCGTTTCTCAAACATTTTTACTTTCTCAGCGTTCGCTTTTCGCGGTTATCTTCCGTCAGAAGACAGCTCGGTTATCAAGGGCCACCTCCTGACTGGGCGGAGGCCGAAAAGATAGTCCACGACGAGACATACATGGCCGTTGATCTCGTCATAAACTGGGCTGCTGATGGCCTCGTGCTATGTTTCCTTCATGCTAGCGTTGACATTAACGCTATTGCTGATAACGACGAGCTTAGAAAGACAGAGTGGACAAACTGGTGCGGAACGCCTTGGCTACCTCAAGAGCAAATCGAGACCTTATATCGCCGACTCCTCGTGTGTGCACCGCAAACCGGATCCATGTCACGAGTCTTCCAAATTCTTCTAAACGAGCGGGAGAGACCGTTACTTCTAAGCTGGCCCCCTGATTCGGCACACGGCCCAAATAGCAGGGATATCGCCAAACTGGTTGAGAATGTGCAGATTTCAGCTGGAGTGCCCGGCGGAAGCGACGCAAAAACGAGTTGCACACGCAGATACAAGGCCTCGCAAGACATGCCTACTGTGTTTGGCTGTCAAGTTGAAAGCATCTTCATACCGCATGGTAAGCATACACACACCTTTCCAGATCCGATTTTCTCGTCGCTTAAAACGTGAATGTCTAGGAACCATTATTTTTGCTTGCCATAAGGTCAACCAGACCTCTCCTCGAATCTCTACCACGACTACTTCCGCCACAATGAACCAAGTTGACTACAGTACTGCTCATTATGTTGGTCCACACGGCTCATCGTACTATGACAATGGGACATCGTACTCTCTCCCGCCTCAAATGGCGTCGCATGATGCTTTTTACAACAACAATCCCATCACACAATCTCATGCCAGCGCTCCATCGGCTTACCAGCCCCAAAGATGGTCGCAATGTACGCTTTCGTCCCTCCATTCTGTTATGTTTTTATTCCTCGATTTGACAATCTGTGTTACAGCATCACTGGCTTCAGCTGTGAGGTCGACCGATCCTTATCCGGCAGCGTCTCCATCACATACTAGTCAACTATCTTGGTCTTCTGGGACGCCCTCGCCGAGTTATACAGATAGCGGGCCATCTCCTAGTTTCGATCGGCCGACATCCCCAAACTACACAACATATTCTGCAGTGTCTGCCAGTAGTAAAACAGCTCCATCAGCAGTCGATGTAGTGCCTCCCCCGAGGCGTCGGATTAGCCCTACTTCTACCCGAGATCAAACAGGGCCAATTCGTAGTTCCTCGAATCGGCCAAGTGGTGTACTTCGGTGCTCTAGCTGTAAAACGACTTCGAGCCCTGAGTGGAGAAAAGGCCCTACTGGGAAGAAAGAGCTGTGTAATGCGTGAGTCATATATTGAATCGCTAACAAGATATCATAGAAGGTCATGCTGACTGGATGCCTCAAGGTGTGGATTGCGATTTGCGCGTTCACGGGCCAAGAAGGAGGGTCATGTACCATCCCAGTCACGTCGACGCAAAGACAAAGCTGCTAATGCTACCATTTCTGACCCCGTGAAACGGGAGTCCAATACTCCTCCTTCGGCGCCCACTTATTCTGGGGCTCGCCGCGGATATGCCACCAGTGTTTCAATTGCTCCACCAAATAACGAAGTCTACTCCGCTCAATCTACCAGCCAAGTGGTAGACAATCACACAACCCCTTCACCTTCGCCCCCGGCTTCTGCTCTGAGCTTCGTACAGTATCCGGGGCAAGATAGTCGCTCTCATTATACGAATGCTAATTCATACTATTCCGCCTCTGGCCTATCATCACTCTCCCATGCACATGCAGCATCGCATCCTGATTCGCAACAAGCCCAACGACACCATCCTTCTCATGTGCAAGAACCTCCGACACCCCACTCAGCATCGGCATCACATCCACCACCACTCCCGAACCACCAACAACTCCCTCCTCTGCAACGACTACCCTCCTATGTTACCAAGGTCTCATCACCCATCCCGCATAATCATTCACCACAGTCCTCAAATTCCTACGAACGCGGTGATCGAGCAGGAATTTATACGGAACGCGAAGTCCACCTGCCACCCACACCGCTCTCTGCTGAACCAAGAAACGCATACCCCAGTAGGCGAACACTCTTAACCACTCAGCAATGATCATTGAGGGAAAATACAATTTGTGTATTCCTCATCCCTGCATGCGTTCTTCTCCGTTTGAGCAGACCGCCACTCTTCGCTTTTCATGGCTTGGAACATTTTTACTCAAGTCATACATGTTGTTGGTTTCAACAAGCATTCTCATAAACAGCATCGCATTTCGTTTTCTCATTGTTTCCTGTTCCAGTGTTAAAAGTTAAACGTTCGCATGGGTTTCCTATTTATTCATCTGCCTTCTGTCTCACTCACACAATTTTTCCCGCTGTCATTTTGCAATTTTTTCCCCTTATAGGCGCCCTTGTTTTTCCAGTAGTGTAACCTTTCACCATCAAATTTGTTACGCCCAGCTCATGCCGGGCCCATCAGCCACCCTCTTTCATCTCCGCTTTTCCAATCCCCTTTGACATGTCGCTTTTTTACTTTATGTCTACTCCTGACCGGCTATCGTTGAGCGTTCAGCCTGTCTGCATCTGTCATTTTCCTCCTCCATTCACAACCCAAGCGAGATCCAGTACGGGGCGCCTTTGTGTTCTTCTACGATCATCTCTTGGACTTCCATACGATACAATTTGACCCTATGCCTTACAGTACATTACAATCTCCAATATTCAACACACACGCTTATAGCACTCCCGACTAGTTCCCTACCTTGATCACTCGTCCCATTTCTTCCCCTTGCGCCGAGCTTTCTCACTCTCTTTTCCTACCTTAAACGGTGCTTGACAAGGCCCGATGTTGTATGAAGCCACTCTTCGTTTCCCCTTCCCCAGATTCATTTTTTCTTCATGTTTCATGTCAATGCATGCATTTCAAGTAGTTTAAATTCATCACTTCAATTGTACCGCGTAGCTTCATTGCCATTCACAATCAAGTAACATCATTTCTCGACTAAGCATGTTTAATTGTTTCATTCTGCTAAGCGTCGCCAGTGGCCAGTTTTTGTTATCTGAGTCGTGGCTTCTGCACAGCGTTCATTTACACCCTGGAACGTCTCTCCCGCGAAGCATGCTGAATACCCCAATTGGAATCCTAAACGCCTTGCGGCCTGCCGCGACTGAAGGTCTGCAACGCGTCGATCGCGTTCTTGATGGGATCGGATGATGTCATCCTAATTTGGCAGACTATTTATGATCAGACACAGCCACCAAGAGTCATACAAGTTGCGGCGATGGTTGATTTTAGTCTGTGTAAGACTACTCTACTGCGAACTGCCAGCGAACTCTTCATCTCTTATAACCCATTCAAGTTATATCATGGCAGAGCCCGAGCAGAATGTGACGTTACCCACGACTGAGCAAGCAGGATCCGGGGAAATCGTCAAGAAGTACGGTCCTTCTACACCCTATGAGATGCAACCCGCTGACCCTAGATAAGCAGATCTGAGACGAGGGCACGAGTGGTGTTGCCCACACCGGCAGATGCAGATTCTGATGAAGAAGGTGCTAAAGAAAAAGAGGATGGTGTTATGAACGATGGCGATTTACTGTTCGGATTACCGGATGATACTGAGGTTCGTGTGACGACGCGTTTTAATCGTTCGAAATGATATGGGCGCGTTTCTGACTTGAAATTTGATCGTACGTAGGAAATTGAACTCCTGCACTCCAGAATTGGACCATTGGCTCCACTGAGACTCGAGCGGTTCGCCGGACATCTAACAAAGCTATGTCTAAGGCAGAACTCGATATCCCAGTTAGATCCGGATGTCTTTTGTCAGCTCATAAACCTTGAAGAACTGGACTTTTATGACAATAAGATTAAGACACTGGGCGAGGCTCTAGATACGTTGACACACCTAAAGTACGTGCGTTTCAATTGCCCGGAAATCCGTACATTGAGTGATATTCATCTTCCAGAGTACTGGATTTGTCCTTCAACTTGCTGCGGCTTGTTCCAGAGTCTTTGGAGAAACTCACTTCGCTGCATACCATCTACTTTGTCCAAAACAAGATCAACAAAATTTCAGGATTCACATCATGTATAGCACTGAGAAGTCTAGAGTTAGGAGGAAACCGAATTCGAGTGAGCTACCTCCATTTTGACGCTCTAGGGTTAACAAATACAGTGGAATATTTAGAGAATTGAGGGGTTGGAAAGTCTCATCAACTTAGAAGAGCTATGGTTAGGCAAGAACAAAATCTCGAGACTTGAGGTTTGTACCGGTACAACGCGAACCTCACCGTGCGCTAACTACTTCTGTAGGGACTTGAGAGTCTTACCAAACTGAAAATTCTCTCTATTCAGTCAAATCGCATTACTCAGCTCGAAGGTCTAGACACCCTTGAGGAGTTGGATCAACTTTATATCAGTCATAACGGCCTCAAGAAGTTGGAAGGGCTTGAGAAAAATGTGTTTTACGATATTTTGTGCTCCATAAGTCTACTAACACCATTTCTGTAGATCAAGCTGACGACGCTGGATGTTGGCAGCAACTTTATTTCGGTGATCGAAAATATCTCACACCTCGACCAGCTTGAGGAGTTATGGGTACTTATTGTATAAAATGCGGATGCCTGAGTTAATCTTAAATTTCCCATTAGATGAACGGAAACCAAGTGTCAGATTTACACGCACTCGACACAGACCTGAAGAACTTGCCAAAATTGAAAACTCTGTACCTGGAAGGCAACCCCTGTCAGACGAATGACATGACAGGGTACAGGAGAAAAATCATGCTGGCTTTACCGAAACTAGAGCAGATAGATGCCTTGTAAGCTCTTTTTGTTCGTAAAGATGCTATGTTCGCTCAGTTCCACTAGATATACTCGAGGAGTAGCCTGATGGAGCGCAAAGTTCTGACTTAACCATTCAATACGGAAATGAAGTTTTAAAAGTAAATTTAAATTATGAACTCCTTACCTCTTTTTACTTGTATTCTGTTTGGCGCATCTACCTTCAATTACAAATTACAGGTTGTGACTCTGCGCTTTTTGACAAATTTGTATAGTGTCATGTGACCTAATATTAGCTGCGCGTTTGGATTTCGTGGCTTGAACCTTGAATCAGGAAGTCATCATCCACGCTCACTTTGAATGACCTCCAGCAAAGCAAAGGCCAAAGGGATCAGTGCATCTTCCTTCTTCGACCTGAAAGCTGAACTCTCAAAGAAGGAGGTGGACTTTGCTAAAGCCAAAGCAGAAGGCAAGAATCTCACTGTGATTGGTGGAATAAAACGACCGGACAAAGTACGTTCAGATATTCTGTGCCTGCACTGTTGAAGTTTAACATGTTCAACAGAAACCTACTGTATGGGCACGTCAGAACAAAGGTGTCAGTGATCGGGCCACGCGGGATGTTGAACTCGAGGAGATCAGTAGGCCGACTTTGGATTCCGCGCGTTCCGTCTTGGAACGAAAGGCAAAGATATACGAAAAACTGAGAAAGGGAAAGACGGGTGGTTTGAGTGGCTCTCAGTATGATTCGCTGCTGGTCGATGTACGTCGAGCTCTCTTTTGCACTTATCTCAAAGCTGGATTCGAACTTCTTTTAGTTCGATTCGACTGCCTCAACGTCCAAGTACTGCGATGTCCATAGTTCTGACGAGGATGAGAGTCTGACGGTGCCGAAGACACTGACTACTTACGATGTTCGTCCTGCGAAACATTTATAGTATGCGTCATTAATTCTACTCTAGGACGACCCCCTAGTCGAATACGAAGATGAGTTTGGCCGCGTAAGAACAGCAAAGCTGTCAGAAGTACCTCGAAATCTTCGAGTTGACCAAGAGCAGGAAGAAGTTGACGAGGATGAGTGCGTAACACCTCTATTGATTGCTTATTATGCCATTCTAATCTGCAACTCTTACTTTAGGGACATCATCATTCGTAAGAGATTTCCAGTTTAATACTATAATCCTGGTGTTAACTTCGAGTTAGGAAATCCCGAAAATCACTATGTGATTTATCAACCTTCAGAAGAGCGAATAGCAGAAGTGGATAAGAAATTCGCCGAGGAGAACAACCCACTTAACATTCACTACGATGCCTCTCGCGAGGTTCGGGCGAAAGGAGCAGGTTTTTACCAATTCTCTGGAGACGAAGAGCAGCGTCGGGCACAGATGGAAGAGCTAAAGACAGCTCGAGAAGAAACCTCTAAGAACAGAGATGAACTCGGCGCTGAAGACATCCGACCAGGAGAAGATGAAGGATCGCTCACCTCGGTCAGCGGAGCTAAGAGCCGAGCGATGGAAAAGAGGAAGCGAGAAATTGAAGAGCGGAGGAAGTTATTAGACGAAAAGAGGAAGAAAATCAAGTTAAGCGACTCGAAAGCTGCAGCTGCTCCGACACCATTGGCTTCTTCCCAAGTTGTAGCCTCAAGATCAACATCCTCTGGGCCAGAATCTTCGAATCCGAGTACTACAACTTCTGCACCACCCTCCGACCCATTTGCTGCGCTTGAAGCGCAATCCGCCGGTGTTACCATTCGCGAAGGGAAAGCACAGAAGCGGCAAACCTCAATTAATGCGACCGATGCATTCCTCTCACAACTGGAACACGAGTTCTTGGCGTCCAGAGCAAAACGATAAGGGCGGCTTCACTCATATCACCAAAGCACGAGCTTGAGGATGACTTCATAAGTGCACGCTACTACTCAACCAGCGCGCGAATCTAAAGGATGTTCAGCGGACTGTAAGATTGGGATACGGGAAAATTGGCTGGTGGTACAAATTGGGTGCTACACTATTGGATACTCCTTCTCTACTCGATCATCTGTTTCGTTGTCACACTCTTTTCCCCTTTCTAACCTGAAGCACCATTCAGGGAAATAATGCTGCAAGTGGTCCAGACCATCTATAGCAGAATATGAGTTCATTAGGTACCTAGAATGGGTCTAGGCCCAGGCCCTCACCGAACCAGAGCGCCAATCATTATCCCCCTGACACAGGACATATTACGCCGACTTCTTCTCCGCCTTTGAGTACAATTGAGTTTGGATCGTCGACCATTTCGAGATCGACGCTCCATTGGCTTGTTTTCAGAATGCTGTCGAGGTTGGTGTTTGGATGGCGTGACACGAGGAGTTGTGTAAGTTGTGAGAGCTTGAAATCGCCATTCGGAAGCACCACCATTTCTTCAGACTTGCCCGTCGCAGTTGATGCAGCAGCGAAGTAGAGGACTGAGATAGTTTTTGGTTGGCTCATTTGAAAATAACTAGTCACTATTCCTCGTGGTGGGGGTAGAAGGATAAAAACCCTGCGTTCTTGACAGCAACCGGCTGAGCGACCATTTATATACATGTCTAACGGACTCGAGGTTAGACTCGGGCTGATTTCGACCCTCTAGGCAAGAGTCGTGCCCCACATGCCTGTCACAATTCGGCCACATCCTCAGCTTCATACAGCTCAGAATCTTCTAGAGGTTCCTGACGATGCAGGAACGTGTACAATTTTCATCTTGCCAGCAACTTTTATAGGAATTCAGTGACTTCATCAATGACTAATGTAAGTGCTTGAGTTCCACCGTCCACCATATCGGTTGTGAAGTTTCGACCCATACCAGGTTCTCTCCCCGGACCAGATGGTTTGAAGTTGACATAAGGCCTTCAAAGGAGGACATCTGGTTGGCTTTTGGTAATTTATCAGTGGTCAACCTCACAAGTAGATTGAAGAAAAGCTGCTTACTCAAATTCCATCGGAAGCCAGACGTTGACAAGATAGTTTGATCAATTCCGACAGGTAGCAATCCGCAAGTCTTTCCGAGTAAATCATGATCGATTTGGATTTCATGCTCTCCCTTGTTCTTATAAGAAGGTATGTGTTTATGAGGGAGTTTAAATGATACTCACCCGGTCCAACACCCAGCCAATATTTTCGTCTGTGACTGCAAAAACTTGCTCTCTAATCTTCCTGAGTTTGTGAAGATAAGATAGAGTGTGAACAGTGTGATCTAACCGCCCTGACAAGCCTCCCAGCAGAATAATGTGATACTGCTGCATAACGTTGCTATTGTGTCTTGATTCCGAACAAAGAAAGGCACAAGACGCACTGCCGAACTCTCGTTTACTTCTTTCTCTTGTAGGGCATGTACACATTTCATTAGGTCCGTCGAGTTTTGATCGTCATCTTCTATCACATTCACCTCCTAGAACAATGTAAAGCGTACACTTAAGTTGTTGCGGGATGCCTGACCTGCCTCTCGTAGAAACGCCGAACTTCTGGGCGTATGGAGTCTAGGTCGCCTTTTATCAAGTTGGGAAGGTAGCTGGACTCCAGAAGGTAAGAAGATCTAATAATCAAGCTGAAGAAGCGATCGAACCTACTTTTTTCTATCTTCATCCCTCTGAAAAGTGTCGTAGAGACGGTTTGCTCCTCCGTCCGCACAGCAGTGCCATTGAGCAGCTTTCCATAAGTTCGAGAGGAGGAGTTCCGAGAATGGCTGGTTTAGAATTATGAGAGCTAGCTGGCGCCCTGTACCATGTCCGCGTAGAAACTCGACGTTCCACCGTGATTTTAGGGATGAATTCGAATTGCTCATCGGAAGAGAGAGTAATCTGCTCGGACGTGAGACCAGTGTTAGATCGGCCGCCTTGGTCAATCTTATCTTATCAACTAATTACTTGGGGGACATACCAGACTCCTTCCCAGTCCAGGGGGTCGCGCGTTATCTTATCTTATCGTGCTTATGTAAACTACACTTTTGTTACGCCCCCCTTGGACTGGCAACACTTGCAAATGTGGCTGTGCTG
>MU158005.1:7749-25286 GCA_015657495.1 Crepidotus variabilis
ATAGCTTGTGTTGGGGGAAAGACATCTTCGGTTACAACAGCAACCTATCGAGAATTTGGGGATCCTTTTCGGCATCCACCTCGCACTGCTGCCCTCACTCTTTCAACAATCAGGAAGATTGCGTCGGAGGTTGATCCTAAGGACGTTGAGGCGTTCGAGAAAGAATCTCTCAAATATCGGCTCAACGGTGTTGTTCTTCCGTTCTGGAGGGATTGGCCTCTTGCCGAACCCTCCGTTTTTCTGACCAGCGAGCCACTTCACCACTGGCACAAGCAATTCTGGGATCACGATGCAAAGTGGTGCATTTTTGCCGTTGGTTCACAAGAAATCGACTTTCGCTTTTCAATTCTTCAACCACGTACCGGCTTTCAGCACTTCAAAGAGGGCATATCATCTCTGAAGCAAGTCACCGGCAGAGATCATCGTGATATCCAACGCTACATCGTTCCCATCATTTCTGGAGCAGTGACATCCTCCTTTGTGACTGCTATCCGCGCACTGGTTGATTTCCGATACCTGGCTCAAGCACCCATCATCGACGAATTTACCATCACCCTCATTGAAAAATCTCTTCAGCTTTTCCATCAAAACAAGAAGGCTATTATTGACGCTGGTGCAAGACGAGGGAAGAAAGGACCGATCGAACACTGGCAAATACCTAAGCTGGAATTTTTGCAAAGCGTTGTTTCCAACATACGATACAACGGTGTCGCTATCCAGTGGACGGCTGATACTACAGAGCACGCACACATCCTAGTTGTCAAAGATCCCGTCAGCACAGGCAACAACCAGGCGTATGAACCCCAAATCTGCCGCTATCTAGACCGACTTGATAAGATCAACAACTTTGATCTCGGCACTTCCATCGTTACCGCTGGGGTTGACTTCCGGGCTCCAAGCTCTCTGCCAATTGAAGTTCCCATTGATGAGGATGACGAGGAATCTAGTCTCCCAGCCCTTGCAACAACATCGGAGTTGCTCGCTTCTCTTCTGCCTACAGGCTATCATGCTGCTGCTGCACGTCGAGCACTCACGGATTACTTCTATCGCGCAAAATTACTCCGTCATGGCTTACTAAACAACTGTCCCTCGCCACCTCGCACTCTTCAATCTGCGGATAATGTTGTTTATCATCTTTCACGAGACCCAAACCTCAAACGTTTGACGGTTGATGAGGCAGCTATTACATTCCAACTCCCCGACCTACGATCTGCGCTTTCAGATTATCTTAAACGCCTTCAAACTCATGGATTTATCAATACCGTTGGAGGAAGAAGGCTAGCCCGGACTGAATGCTCTCTACCGTTCACTCAAGTCGAAGTATGGTCAAAGCTCAGACTGCAAACAAGATCGTACCACTTTCCTCACTCCATATTACCACCAGTCACTATCAATGCTTTACCACCCTCACCTGAATGGCCGCAAGGACGCCGTGACCCAGTCATTCTTTCTGTTGATCCGTCTCAATTTTGGCCGAAAAGCGGATTGGATGGTGCGTAAATTTCGTTATTTGCACAGAAATTCTCTGACTGTTGAATTAGGCCATATAGTTGTTGATATGTGCCTTATCTTCCGCATTGTTGCACCTCCACCAGATCTCACTACTGCCCAATTACGAGAAAAAAATGTTACAGACTGCTTCCTTGCATATGTGCACAGATACAACATCATCTCCCAGTCAGTTCCCGGTTCTTCGTCTTCCGTAGCTCGCGGCGCATTTCCTGATCCTTCAACATCGCTTTATGCTCTAAAAAAGGGAACTCGCACCACTGGCGAGTTGATTGGTGATATCGTTCCCTTAGATCAGATTAGGGCTTTAGCAGATATTACCCCCCGCCTCGGCCACAAGGCAGATCAAAGACTTACCAAAGAAAATAGTATTGCGTATAGTAATGAGTTTTGGTTGAATAAGTACTTTGACAAGGAACTGTTCTATGCTTTGACGCTTCACTAGTTTATAGATACGAGCCTCTTATACATTCGACGGTATGACTATATATCGCTTTTCTACTACCAATGCTATACAATACCATGATAGCCTTCAGTGATGATGTCTAAACAGCGCCAGTCAAGGAAGCATTATGGAGTGCAACCGAGACGCTGCGGTGTGCTATGTAGTGTCCATAGACAGATTTGTAGCACTATAAATAGTACCTGTCACACTACATGGCACTACAATACTACAGTCCACTACACAAGCCAGTATAAACATTACAGTCTGCTACGGCCTAAAATCAGGATTTGCTGATGCATCGATCATCGAGTTCACTTTAGCGCCTTATAAATTGGTCAGCTCAACGATCTACTCGTCCCAAGTAGCGTCTAATCAACAAGACTCGAGACTTAAGACTGAAGACTTTCGCTGGTCAAGGTGTCAAAAACAAAGTACAAAGTAAGTTTCAAAATTCCAAATTCCAGCGGGAGAAGAACAACAACAAAAAAATTGCTCCGAATGGCGAAAAACAAACGAAACGTCGAAACGAGCTGCAATCACCGCTTACATAAACAATACCCCGTTCGGGCCGAGGCCGTTCATGGGCATCCTCAGCTTGGTAACCGTTCTGAGAGAGACGCAGAGTGAGATACAGTGAGCCAGAGTCAGAGAAGTCCATAAAACGAAAAATAAATAAGATAAAAAGATCATGTAAGCAAAAGCAATATCAATATCAATATCGGGCTACAACAATAGAACGTGCATACTACTTCTCGTCGCGTCTGGTCGTCAACTCAAGTAAGTCAGGAGAATGAAGTGAGATGAAGTTCTACACCAATCCTCCACGACTCTCAAGTTCCTTAGGGACTCGTTTCTTCGCTTGCGGTCGTAGCTCCAGCACCAACGTCGGGAACAACACTTTCTACTCCTTTTTCCGCTTGCTTCACTTCAACCTCCAGATCTCCTTCCACTGCAGACGCAGCCTCCGAAGACGTAACAGAGGACGACGACCTAAACCTAAACCAATTCGAGATCATCGGACCGGGCATCCCGCCCTTTCCTAATCCATAGCCAGGGTGGATATCGTGGCCTTGTACGTTGACTGGTGCGCTACTTCCGAGTACACCGCCGTTGGAGTGAGCGTGTGCGACGCCCAAGACATAGGTGTCGTGAACACCTGCGACACCACCAGCGCCTGCACCTTGAACAGCAAACGCAACATCAATATAGGGTCTATTCATGCGCACAGCGAGGCGGTGTGTTATGATGTGACATAAAGCCAGGAAGGAGACGAGGAGGATAGCTAGGATTGAGCGTGTGCGGAGTGTTCCTCTGTTCGTGCGATTTGGCGATGAAGTCGTTTCTGATAAAGAGCGCGAGTGTGAGTGCGAGGAAAAGTTGATAGGGAACAACTTGGGTTCATCCTGTGCGCCGAACGAGAGCGGCGACGCTCCCGCTCCCGTACCCCAAGTCGATGGAGAAGGAGAAGGAGAAGAAAACGATCTCTGAATCCTCTCTCTCAAACTGGGTTTAGGTGGGTTGGGAAGGAAAGCCAGAGAAAAATCTTGTGTCGAGGACGGGTCGCAGGGTGTGACGATGATAGGGGGGAGCGGTGATTTTTGAGCGATTTCGGGGAGAGATAGGTCTGTGTTAGGTAAGGAAGGGTTAGTTGGAATTTTTGAATAAAAACTTATGGGGACGTACCCAGAGGAGCAGGAATGAGAACGTAGTCTGTCCGGATTGGAAGACGGTGCAGACGGGGTTCTGTGAGGTTATTCAGCATAACTCGGGGTAACACTGGCAAGCCTGTTACTCACTGCGAGTAGCGTGTGTAACGTGTGCAGACATGATTATTGGTATAGAACGCTTGATGTTTATGCTTGGTACGAAGAAACAAAGAACGAATTCGAAAGTTTTTTCTTTCTAGGTGTAGCGAAGAATTCTCTCGAGTCAAAAAGACAGTTGGTTGCCCAAGGTCGGTATCGAGTTCCAGAAGGTTTTGAAAACGAATGTGGGTCAGCTAAAACAGCTGTTTACAGAGTGTAAGGTAGAGACACAAAGGTCGCGAAAAGCGAAAAGCCTGTTGAAGGTGCTGGGTGGGATGAGAAAGAAAGTGGTGAGAATTTCGAATGGATCGTTTGCGTTGAGCAGGGTCGAGCGACAGTTACGAGGAACGGGGTGGTGATTGTTAGGTAAGCGGTGATTGCAGAGGATTGGTTTGTTTTCGGCAAGGTTTTTGTTCTCCTTCTGGAAATTGGAATTTTGTACTTTGTTCTGTTGAAATGATTTATTGTACTTGCACGTCGAGCCCGTTCAGAACGAGCAATTCTTGCAACGTTGGCTGATGTCGACGCTGTACAGAAAAGCGGCGCTGCTGCACCGCCCAGCCGTCAGCCACTGGCACCACATGGTGCATGATATTAATATTTCGGTCGACGCGCAGTGACGCTTTTCGCGGTCTCCAGGGAAAATCAAACAAAATTAAGCTCGACGTTCAACGCGAAGGTTGGATACGGGCAAATGTACAGCGCCAGCTACCTGCTTAGTACATGTACTTACTTAGTTTGATCAGCGAGGAGAACTCCATTGTGGAGGAACTACAAGGAAGTGCCTGGGTTCGCACGCCGTTGGTCGACGTTTGATCATCCTGACCTTGAACCACCATGCCGTCGATTAAATTCGACCTTCCTCACGAACTGCTCGAGCTTATCTTTGACCAAATTCCGCAGACCAAAACAGGTCGTCGTACTCTCAGGTCTTGTCTCCTTGTATCCACATATTTCTGGCAACTCTCCCGCAATCGACTTTTCCGCCACCTGGAGGTTCATCCTCATGAACCTACAAAAGTAAATGGCTTGAGGAAGCTCTTGGAACACGAAGAAAAAGAAGAAGAGCGGTTCAGCCTGAGAGATGTCAACCGTGATAAACGTGAACCTGTTTGCAGTATTCACGCCAGCCTTATACGCAGTGTCAAATCGCTCAAAATCATCCGGGCGCACTCCTCAAGTCATTACTCCGGTTACATGGAAGATGTCGAGGCCATCTTACTCATGTTTGCCGAAAGTCAGACACTTCAAGGTTTTGAGGTATCTGGTAGAGGACCAACAAATTTTCTCGACCTCGTCAAATGGAACTTCAGTTTACAGTCACTGCTCAAGATCTTGGACTCTCCGTTGCTTGAATGTTTGGTGTTTGACAATATATCGTCCATACCGCACAACGCATTTGATATCTGGAGAATTAAAGATCTAGCTCTGCTGCATGTTACCGTTTCCGAAAAATCTGCAAAAACAAACACTATTACTCCCTTTCCAGTCGCGCCTCGGCCAAATTCTCGTCTTCGATCATTTACTTACGTATTCCAATATCCTCTTGCTTCGCAATGGCTTAACCATCCATCTCCATTTTCAACCCTCTCTGCGCTGACCGCCAAGTTCGACTACCGTCGTCATGCTCTTCCTAATAAACATTTCGATTCCTTCCTCAAAATATCTGGGGGTTCACTACGTACCCTTCACATCGATTTTGACAATGTCTCCCCATCACCTTTCATATACATCTTTGATCTCTTTCCTCACTCCCTTCAAAACTTCACAACTCTCTGGGAACTCAAATTCACTGTCTATTCGTTTTTCCATGAAGATTGGGAGGTAGACGGTGTGATTGTGGATCAACCCGTACCTAATGCCGTTAAGGAATGCAAGATCAGAATCGGGAGGACCGGGGATGTGGTGAAGAGTTTGGATACTTTCAATTTAGAGAAAGTTCCCGATAGTTTGCATACTATCGAGGTAGAGTTTCATGTGAGGAAGGCACTGGTTAAGGGTGTGAGGTTTAGGAAGGAGACTGATTGGCAGGAGCTTGGGGATAAGTTGATGGAGTCGAGGTTTGGTTCTGTTCGAGATATTAGGATAAGCTTTGTTATAGATATCAAGACAGCTGCGCTGGAGGAGAGTTTGGATGTGGATGCTCCGTTTTCGAAGGAATTTCCAGATCTTTGGATGAACAGGTATCCTAGCATTCCGATCAAGGTGGTGAAAGTTGAAAAGTGGAGGGAGGGTAGTATGTAGGCTACAGTTACGAGGGTGAGTCTTGAGAATCTACTTAGCACCAACATTTGTCAGGGGAGGAATAAGCTCGCATGTTGATTCTGACTCAAACCACCATGTCGTCGAATCGACGTCGATTGAACTTTCTTTCGAGCTCTCCGATCTCATTCTCGACCAGTACGTACCTGACTTATCCTCGTACTGTAACAAGAGGCGCCTTCCAGAATATTTCCTCTGCTTTTTGCCGTACACCCCGAGCGGAGCTTGGTTTCGCACGTTGATTCAGATCAAGGTGCGATCTCATTTGATCTTGACCTTGATGATCGATCAATTGAACCACCATGCCCTCGATTGAAGTCGAACTTCCTCACGAGCTGCTCGAACTTATCTTTGACCATATTCTACGGACCAAAACAGGTCGTCGTACTCTCGGGTCTTGTCTACTTGTATCCAAAGATTTCTGTCAACTAACCCGCAGTCGACTTTTCGGCCACCTGGAAGTTGATCCTTATAACGATAGAAAAGTAAATGGCTTGAGGAAGTTATTGGAACACGGAGAAGAAGAAGAGGGGTCTGGCCTGAGCGATATCAACTGTGATAAAACCTACCCTGTTTGCGGTATTCACGCCAGCTTGATACTCTATATCAAATCATTCAAATTCATCTGGCCGCCTGGCACCGTGACAATTGTTTACACCCCAATTGACCACTCTGATTACATGGAAGATGTTGGGGCCATCTTACTTATGTTCGCAAAAAGTCAGACCATTCAAGCCTTGGAGATAGATTTCTTGTCCAGAGAACCCCCGAAGTTCCCCGACCTCAACAAACGGCATTTGATATTGATCATGCAATCTTTGCGAAAGATACTGGACTCTCCGTCGCTTGAGAGTTTGACACTTTCGAACTTATCGTCAGTTCCACACGATACATTTGATATCTGGAGACTTAAACATCTTACTTTGCTGGATGTTTCTGTTTCCGAAAGATCTTGGTTCGAATTCTTTCAGGACGCACAGCCAAGCACACTTCTGCCTCGACCAACCAATCTGTACTTCCAATCATTTACTTACACATTCCATCGCCGTCTTCCTTCTCAATGGCTCAACTCTCCGTCTGCCTTCTCTCATCTCTTAGCTCTAACCGCTAAATTTGATTACCCCGACCATGCTGTCCCAAACATCACCTTCGATTCCTTCCTCAAGCTATCCGGCGAGTCATTACATAGCCTTCACATCGACTTGGACAACGTCTCCACAACACCCTTCACATACATCTTTGATCTCTTCCCTCACAACCTTAAGAACCTCACAGCACTACGCTTACTCAAATTCACTGTCTATTCATTTTTTCATTTAAATTCAGAAGGGGATGGCGTTATAGTTGATCACGATCACAACCAACTCGTTCCTAGCTTATCAACGAATGCTGTTAGGTCATCCAATATGAAGTTTGGGAGGACAGGGGACGTAGTAAGGAGTTTGGATACTTTCGACTTGGAGAAAGTTCCGGATAGTTTACATACTATCGAAGTGGAGTTTTATGCTAGGAAGGCACGAGTTGAAGGTGTGAGATTTAGGAAGGAGACTGATTGGCAGGAGCTTGGGAATAAGCTGATGGAGTCGAGGTTCGGTTCTGTCAAAAATATCGGAATAAGTTTGGTCGTCGAAATCAAAACGGCTGCTTTAGGCGAGAGCCTAGATGTGGCTGCTCCGTTTCTGAAGGAATTTCCCGATCTTTGGATGGACAGGTATCCTAGTATTCCGATCAAGGTAGTAAAAGTTGAAATGTGGAAGGACAGCAGTATGTAGGTTACAATTACGAGGACGATTCTTAAGGACCGACGTAGCACTAATATTAGACCAAAGAGGATCCATTTCGCACCCTGATTCTGACTCGAACACCTGGTCGTCATCGATTGAACTTCCTTTCGACCTCTTCGATCTCATCCTCGACCAGATTCTACTCGATCAAACAGGTTGTTGTGTCTTTCATGTTTAGAGGACACCTGGATTATCTGGACCCCGACAACCGGCCTTCATTCATTCAAGCTTTTCGAAAGATACTGGCTTCTCGTCGCTGGAGCGTTTAACACTAACCAATATATCAATCCCTCACGATGCACTCAATATTTGGAAAACCAAGCAGCTGGCTTTGCTCCATGTCACTGTTTCCGAAGATCCCGATTCTTTCAGAATCAAAATCAGAAACTCGCACCAAACACAAACGGAATTGCTGCATTCGGATCAGGGTTGTGAAGCTTTAGATGTGAAAAGAGGACAGTACGTAGTTTAGATTGAATTTTTGGTTTGTTCTCTTTGTGTTACAGAACGCCTATTACAGTAATCGGCGGCATGATGATTCTCGCCTACCGACATCAATTCGCACGCGATTGCAGATCACCTCCTGCCTCGATCAACAGCAATTTGATCTGGTACCATGAGGACCCTTCCCGATGAGCTCCTCGAATTTATCATCGACAGTATCACGCTTGAAAACCAAGATGGTCGCAGTGCTCTCGCGTCGTGTCTTCTTGCAAACAGACTCTTTTTTCGTCGCCCGCGTTCGTCTATTTGGAAAACTCGAAATTAATAATGAAGATATTCTCAAAATTACAAAACTTAGGGAGCTTTTGGAGTTCGACGGAGGCACTATTGGAATGCCCAGCTTGAGCTGCTGTATTAATTTTTTTAAGATGGGGTGGCCTCCTTACTCTTTCGACCCGCGGTTCAACCACAAAGAATTTGACATGTATTCCCACTTTGATGATGTGGCAGCAATTTTGGCGGTTCTCGCCAAGGCTCAAACTCTTCGATCTCTGGATATGCACTTGATGAGACTGCGGAGTTCCACCAAGTTCAGGTTGGACCTCAGAATCATCGTGATATCCTTCAAGCCATCTGTGGAATAATCAGCTCGCCGAGCCTCGAGAGTTTAACACTCGAAAATTTCTGGTACATTCCCTACGACGCGTTTGATATCCGGTGGATTCGCAGTCTCAAGTTGACCAATGTCACCTTCTCCGAAAAATCCATAAAATCTTCTTCGCGTCCCACATCTGACTCGGCATTCGGCAAAACAATCAAACCTCGCATAGTAGAGCAGTCCCAGCTTCGAACCTTTCACTACGTCTTCCGACCTCCTCTCCCTTCTCATTGGCTCGCTTCTCCTTTGATATCACCATTCTCTCGTTTACACACGTTAACTGTTGAGTTCGATTTTATGCTCCCCGAAACTCCGACCTCCGCGTTCGACTCGCTTTTGAAAATTTCTTCCGCCACACTGCACACCCTCAACATTGATTTGAAGGATGTAAAGGCAAGAGATTCGCCAGCCAAACCAGTGTTCGAGTGCTTCCCGCATTTGCTTCAACAGCTCACGGGCTTACACGTGCTCAGGTTCACGGTGCCTACGACTATGTGCTTCCACTTGGGTTGGGGTGGAGATCTTGCGAAATTGCCGGTGTCTGGTTCACCGATGACAGTCAAGAACTGGTTCGGTCAGATAATTGATGTGGTGGATAGCCTGAGGACTCTGAAATCTGGGAAATTACCACAGACGCTGGAGCTGATGGAGGTGCAATTTCTTGTCCTTTGTGGAACCGTGGATGATGTGGGACTCAAAGAGGAGAGCGATTGGACAAATGTTGGGGACATCTTGATGTCGATAGCGGAGCAACTTATAATTGGTGGATCGAAAGCCCCCATGGTTAGGGCGGCATTATACGTGCAGGTGAATTTTGCTGCCCAAAGCGAGAATTTGGAAGTCCTTGCGCCTCTTGTGTTGGATTTCCCAAACTTTGTAAAGACAAGTACCCGAAAATTGAGACTAAGGTGGTAAAGGTAGAGACATGGAGAGACGACGTTGTTGAGATAGATTTGAGTGTATGAATTTGCCGCTGCTGGAATAATTATTGATCGCCCATATACTCGGGGATTGGTCTGATCATTCAAATCCCGATTTCGTTTTACTGGCTACGGGAGGCTAAGTCCATACCAATTGTCTATCTTAGCTTGTGACTTCCAGGCCATTCACGCAGAATGATTGCTCACACGTGCACATGCCACTGATTCGTTGCTTGCTTTCAACCGTCATGTCAGTCAATCGCGCAGCCGCTTTTCCTCAAGAACTCTTGGAATTGATCGTCGATTACATCTCGCTCGACTCTGAAGATGGTCATTACGCATTATGCAGCTGCCTCCTTGTCTCCCGAATCCTTTTCTGGCGCTCTCGCATCAGACTTTTCTCACATGTAGTCCTGCGCACGTACAACCCACCAAGATCAGAAGGCTTGAGGAGGCTTTTGGAGTCCAAAGGGGTTATTCGTGATTATCCTGATCTTATCCATTGTATCAAGTCGTTCAAGATCGTGTCTATTTCGTTCCAAACGGAAACAGCGGGCGATGATAACGACGTATCGGCTATCCTTTCCATGCTTGCCAGCACCAAGAGTGTTCAGGCATTACACCTGGAATCCGTTCATCATATAGGAACCTCGGTCTGTATGGCGGATTGGAAAGCCCGCCATGCGATCCATGATATATGCCTTTCTCCCTCGGTCGAGGACTTGGAGCTAACAAATATTACCTCAGTTCCCTTCGACATGTGCGATCTCTGGAACATCACCAAACTTTCAGTGAATCCTAACACCGAATTCATCCGGATGAACTCCCCCTTTTATCATCTCAACCTCAACAATCACTCTACATCATTGAGACGTCCTACTCTTCGATCCTTTACCTACACCTTCAACTCCGAAAAACTCCTTCCTGATGAATGGCTGTACAACCCCTCACCATTTTCAGGTCTACGTGACCTCTCCGTTGGACTAGGGCACAGGCGTCCATACCCACAAGTCACCTCCCAGCTCAATAAAATGCTCGACATCTCTTCCACAACTCTCCAGACTCTGATCATTCGAATTGACGACCCAGAATACAGGATTTTCACTAATGATTCACTATCCCTCCGCAACCTCACCACACTCAGACAACTTCAGTTCAATATTACAGGATATTTTGGGCTCGTTGAGGGCCGCATATTGAGGGTTCTCGGTGGAATCCAGGATGTTCGAGAGGCACTGAAATCTTTTGAAGATGCACCAACCACCTTGGATCGAATCGTTGTACTTTATGACATTCGCGTAGAAACCGGTGTGGATGTTGGATTTAAATCAGACTCAGATTGGCAGGAACTTGGGGACCTGCTGCTTTCCAAGCGATTTGACTCAGTGAAGAGGGTTGAAATTGTCGTTCTCGCAAAATTTAGACAATTGGATATTGGAACAGTAGAAAGTCCTCCCTTTTTGGAGAATTTCCCAGCTGTTTGGCAGTCAAAGTACCCTCGGGTAGTGTTTACGGTCCACAAGATTAGCGAAGATAACAGAGAGCTGTACAATCGAATTATCTCCTCGTAGATTTTGCCGATGAAATATATGTTGCAATTTCACGGCCGACGATGGCGACAAGAATCCCACGCTGACTGAACATTTTTTTGTACCGCTCATTTGGGAGATATTCCACACAGCTCCAGATATGCCATATACCTCATCGATCACACTGCCTCTGGAACTCTGGGAATCGATCATAGATATCCTTCCACTTGATACCTACGAAGGTCAATATAGCTTATGCAACTGCCTTCTTGTATCCAAAGGCTTTTTTCTGCGCTCCCGGAGTCGGCTGTTCGCTCGTGCAGACCTTCGTCCCTCGTACGGTCGAAGGTTGAAAGCCTTTAGAAAGCTTCTGGAGTTCAAAGGAAACGTGGAAGGAGGTCTGGCTGGCTATCCCAGCCTTATAGGTTCCGTGAAATCAGTCAAAATCGTCTGGCCATACCAAGCCTTCCATCAACTGGGTGTCGAATCCGCCACTGTAGTTGGGCTTGTATATGGTGATGATATTGTCGCAATCTTGCTGATACTGGCCGAAAACCAGATGGTTGGTGAATTGGAACTCTATTTTCTTCGAACTACGACATTCGCGGAGATTCAGACATCGTCTGGTGTTCATCAAGCCCTCCGCGCCATCATCGATTCCCCTTCTTTCGAGAAATTGAGCATCGACAGCCTTCACGATGTCCCTTTTCAAGTGTTCAACATTTGGAGAATTAAAGAGCTCGATATCTCCAATGTTACTTTCCTCGAGGCCAATCCTGAGGCTACGAGCTTAGAACCTTGCACTACGCTCCTATCGAAGGACGAACCACAACTTCGGGCTTTCATCTACATGCTTGGAAATCCCCTACATTCTATGTGGCTTTGCAGCCCATCGCTTTTCTCCGATTTACACACTCTTACTCTCAATTTCGACTTTAATCCCTCTCTTTCCGAAGTCGAGAGCAATATACTCCTGAACGCCCTCCTCGTCATCTCCCACACCCTGCATACACTCGACTTCCGAATGGATTATCCAGAGACCGTTCTGGAAACATTTTCGCCTTCTCTCAATCATTTAAACGCCCTGCATCAACTAAGATTCACCATTTTAGCGGTTGGCGAAATGAATGCAGACCAACCTTCTCTGATTTTCGAACAAACGCCTGAAGATGTCCGGACGCTGGAGGCGAAAGCAGGCTCCTCCCACTCTTGCCCGGGTGGCTATCTTCTTGTCTGTTTCTCTCGCAACCAACACGCAGTTCAAATTCAGGTGTGAATCAGATTGGCAGAATCTAGGGGATGCACTGGTTCACAAGCGATTCTAAACGGTGGAGAGGGTTGAAGTGACTTTGGTTTGCCTCACGAACAATGATCAGAAGGGAATGGCAAGTCCCTTCGTGACGGATTTTCCTCTAATGTGGAACTCGAGATATCCAAGCATTCAATTCACTACTCATAAAGTCACGAAATATAATACCAATCTCTTTATTTGATTCCTTATGATCTTTCAAAACATAAGTGATCCTGCATGTACAGTCGCTGAACTGTGTTGAACTGCTTTCGTATGAACGAGCTGCCACGGCTCTCTTCTCCGCCGAGGGTTGCCGCTGATTACACTTGCCACCCAATTTGGACTTGGCTGACATAAGCAGCGCAATTGAAATTCGCAACCACCATCGAACCCAACACGGTGTAACAACACGCCCAACGACGGGCTCGTATCTTTATCAACTCGCTTTGTTATCATGCATTTATAGAGCAAACACTTGCCCCGACAACCTGTATCTATAAAATTGTAGGCCACCATGAATGAATCCTTAATCAGTTTGTCTGGTCGCCACTTTGCGCATCCCTGAAACTCATGACCAGTTTTGCAGACCCATTTTTTTCAATATCTCATCCAACGACTATCCAAACCTCTCTTTTTGCTGGAGCATCGCTTGCAAAGTTTGACCCATTTGGACGCTTTGTAGCAGCCGCCAGGCCGACTGGTGCTGTGGAGATATGGGATTTGGAAACAAGAGCACCAATCCGGAGTTTCGAGGGGCATGTTAGAGGAATTACAAGTATCGAGTGAGTATGAGAGTACACACACTTTCTCGCTATCGAATTTTACACTCTCTAACAATTTTTTTTTGAAAATTTTGGGTCTAGTTGGTCGAGAAATTCTCGATATATCCTCTCGTCCTCTAAAGATTGGAACGTTGTCGTATGGGACCTATCAACAACGTCTGACCCACCACAACGCTACGCATCGATACGTTTTGATAATCCAGTGGTGTCCGCATGTTTCCATCCAAAGAATAGGTGTGTCATGGTCCTGAATGCATTAGCAGTGCCCTTATGCGTACTTTGGCTGTAATCAGCCGCATCCTCGCAGTAGTTCTCAGCACGGGAGAAGCATATGTGTGCGACCTCCGAAAAAATCATCGATCCCGTGTGGAACTTATCGAAACTTTGCTTGATGAGCATGCTGGCAATGCGAATGGTGAAGGTCCTACAGAGGATGGCGGAGAAGACGAAGAAACCCAGGTGATACGGTAAGCTTTGTTGGCCTCGTTCTACTCCAAAGATAACTTGAATTGACTAAGTGAAGACTTATAGGTCTCCTATGAAAATTGCTCGGTTTGACCCCAGCGGAAGAAACATATTTGCTGGAACTGCGTCAGGGAATATTCTCGTATTCAACGTGCGAACCAAGATTGTGGGTGACCTGTTCTGTACCCTACAAAGCTCAAACTGCTATAAAATTGACTAATTTCGCGCATATATTCATCCAGATGGTTGCACGTCACCGGATAGCAGGCGCAGGCTCGATAAAAGGCCTCGACTTCGCGAAATCAGGGAGGAGGCTCGTTACAAATTCTACAGACCGAACACTCCGACAATTTACCTTACCTACATATAAATCTCCATCGGCACAGTATTCGCCGCCCTCAGTACCATCCTCTCCTTCAGTTCTGATCCAACCCAGTGTCCCGCCGTTTCCGTTCCTCGATACAGATCTTGAACCAACACATCGATTGTCTGATCCCATCAACAAATATTCGTGGAACGCTGTCACTCTCAGCCCGTCAGGAGAATACCTGGCTGGAGGCGCGGCTGATCAAGCAAATCTCAAGGTGTACGTGTGGGATTTGGAAAGCGACGGGAGGTTAGGTGGCGTGCTCGAAGGTGGCAGGGAGGTTGGAGTCGACGTAAATGTTAGTCGATATATGTCCTCTAATTTTATCGTTGTCGCGGACCATCACTGAATATGTTTGTTTACAGTGGCACCCAACGAAGTCGACACTGTTAGCGGTGACGAAATCTGGAAATATCTTGATCTGGCACTCACCACACCCTGAGAGGTGGGGTGCGTTTGCAGGTGGATTTGAAGAGGTTGATGAAAACGTGGAGTACGAAGAAAGAGAAGACGAATTTGATATTGTAGGGTGGATTTCATCGTCTGGACGTTCGGATAACTGTTAACCTCTTTTGTAGGAAGACGAAGCAGTCCTTCATGCGCGCAAGATGAAAACCGAAGAGGAAGAGGTCGACATCGACACGTTTGTGTCCACCGGAGCAAGCCGCGGTGGTGCTGATGTATTATCTTCCGGTGCCAACCCAGCGAACAAGAATTCTAGATCCGTCACTGGTACTGGATCTGCGACACCTATTGGTATCCCGAACAGTCAGCCAACAGAAGCTGATACCATGGATGTCGACATCGAGGTGCAGGTAGCAACAGCTATCGACACCAAGCTTGGTGGCCGTCAAGCTGGAATCGAGATACCTGGACCGGCAGGTTACAATGAGGGAGAAGCTATCGCTGACGTCGATCTCGCTTGGGCTCTCGAAGAACCCGATGATGATATTCAAGGATCATGGAGGATGAAGGTGGTGATGGAGAGTGAGGATGTAGGCGCATATTATTAGGTTTCGGCTGATTTGTCAAGAAGTGTTGAAACTTCGAAGAAATCTTGGGCGAATATTTAACCCTCAGACATACCAAACCGGTGACCTGGATTCCGAGACGAGTGCGGTGGTGGTAGGCGGGGTCGAGGTGACTCTGGATCGACCTGAGGTATTGACCCGCTATCGTTGCCAGCCGTGACTTCATCGACTGGGACCCTACTCCAAGCTTCAAAAACACCTGATTCAGCATTTCCCTGAGCCTCTCGCGTCTGGTCCGAGATTCAGCCTACCGAGCACAAAGGGGATACATGAGAGTGGGCCGCTGACCTTAAAATGTTCCATTATCAATTGTCGGCACCCCGATACAAGATCGCTATGAGAGGTGCGATCGCGGTTCTGCAACTTAATGCCTTGAGAACGAATAGTTGTTCGTTCATGCCAAATGAGCGCTGAGATATCGGGTATCAGCTGTTGGAGAGAAATCGTTGCCGAAATCAGATGCAGGGCAATTCTTGCAGAAACGCCGTCAAACTCCACGTTCCATGTTCGAGAGCTGCCTTGAACGCAGTACTTCATGATACTGCCAGACCATCCAATTCCAGATTGTTTGTTTCGTTTCAACTCTTGAAAGACTGCCGCAATGAAATTGGTATAGATAAAGTGCTTGATCCTGACGGATGTGGAGTGCTATTTGTACAGATTAGCGACAATGCAATGTAAAGTCAGTAGACTTACAAATGGATTCTGAAGGCCTTTTGTAAGGGGATTACGAGTATTTTCAAGCTGATGGAAAAGATGCCGATCGTCGAGTAACGCTGCGTACGTGCGGTCTTTCTAAAGGCGCATTGGAAAAACTCGAGATGTCAAAAGCGGAACGAGACATTATGAGAATGCATACCCAGGCGGAACTGGAAATCAAGCTGTATGTAACGTCTATTGCCCGGACTCGCTTGTCGAGAGACGCGAGATCAGTAGTTACGTGAATGTCCATCATGTTGTTCAGAGATGTCTCCAGAGTAGTCAAGAACTTAATAGCCATATCCCAGGCCTCTAGGTCGATGAGCTTTACGCTGGACATGCATAAAGCGATACCTGCCAGCTTCTGGGCGTCGTATCCCGTAGTGTCCCAACCAAGGGACAGGTCTCGTAAAGGTAATTTCCATGGGGCTTACGGATGGTCAATATTTTGCTATCAATTTATGATACTCCACATACCAATCACGGTCGCTGGTTCCTCTAGAACTTCTGTCAAATTAAACTTGAAAATGGTGAAATAAGATGGTTGAAGATCAAGCACGAAATCGCCGGATCGCTGAGGCTCGAGAAGAAAATCGAATAGTGAGGCATGGAGCGATCGTATGCGGTCAGATCGATCAGCAGGCACGGCAACGACTGAAGCTAAAGGGCGAAGCATCAAGTCCACAGTCCCTGGTCGCAGCTTGAAGACCTTGTCAAAGAAATGGGGAGAAGGCGTTGGAACACAAAGTCCCTCGCGGCCTGCCAAATGAATGATGCCAAGAAGGCACCACACCTCCTGACGGTACTTCGGTTTGACGCTAGCGAAAATGAAGGTGTAAAGTTGGTCGAGATTTCCGAACGGCTTTTGAGGGTCTTCGACGTCGTTAATTCTGCTATTGGCCAGAACCTCGTTTAATCGTTTGTCCGGATGGTCATCGGGGTCATTTATATAATTAATGACCGTCGAGGCGAAAATAAATTGTGGGGAGGATTTCGAAATTAGTTGCTCGATGACTAACTTCGTTGGCCAAGAAGGATCAAGATGTTGACGGAGAGGGTGGGTTTCATGGATTTTGCGAAATTCGGTGTTGAGGAAGTGTGATATTGACTGACGAGCGGCTTGGTCTTCGTCCAAGTTCATTGAACTTAGGTGAATTCCTTTGAAAGAGGGGTCGTGATGAAGTGTTTGCTTGATATGTGCCTCTGGTCGACTGGCTATGAGAAAGCGAATTGGAATAGGGAGCGTCCTGGCCGACTCAGCTATGACACGAAGAATGTCGCATTGGATTTCGGTGTCCTGACATTCGTCCAGACCATCAATGACAACCAGCAGGATTTGCTTCCCCGTAAGATTTTTAAAGAGCCTTCGAAACGAGAACCGTCGAAGGGGATCAATGAATAGGGTCGACATCTGAACAGAGCGCGAAGTTGTGAAGATCAGAGGGTTCTTTCTGTTGACATGAAATAGTCACGTGATCATAGATTAGATTAGATAGCATACCCAGCAGACTGAACTATATACCAAACACATACAAATGGTCTGTGC
>MU158006.1:0-25186 GCA_015657495.1 Crepidotus variabilis
TTGTGGTGTAGGGATTTCTTTCCCTGTGCTCAAGTTCCATACCTTCACGCCATCCGTTCCTGGGCAATACATCAGCCATGCCAATCTAGAGCTGCGCAGCTTTACTTACCTCCACTCGCGAGCAGCTCGCCACTCGGTAAAATGGCAAGACTAACAACCTGGCCTGTGTGGCCATGCAGCTACTGTTATTAAACGCGCGCGCCGCCACGGCGCACTACGATCAACCGTGTTGCCATCAAAACACACGGTTTTTGGCGCTGTTACATAAGCACGAATATAAATCGTATTTATTTGGCTATTATTGTGAATTAAATCAGGCCTTTCGAAGGCGCCAAACAGGAGATGCGAGTGCAGCTCTCAGGTCCGATGTGCACGCAGTGCACATCGGACCTGCGAAATGCAGTGCGCCAACTCTAAAACACAGCGTTAAACATCATTTGATCATGTAAGCACCACATTTTCGGACCGAATAACCAGCTCTTGTCAAATCGTGTGGGTTTACCATTTATCGTATGGCCATATGATTTGACACGTCACTGCGGGGACGTCTGTTTTCAGTGTCAAAAACAAGCGGAGATGCCGTGTCCAACCTGCCCAAGTGGTCCGTCAGAGGTTTTTTTTGGGCGAAATGGTCATTGCGTGCGTAATAGTAATACCACACGATTAATCGTAGGGCAATACCATTTTGTCTCTGTGTGACGGGGGACACATGCACACCTTCTAGGCCTTCTCTCTGTTGTATTATGACCATTTTTGACTCGCACCCCTGTGAGATCTTCAACCACATGCGTCAATCGACATTGATCTGATCCCATCATGTTCATTTTGCACGCCGCGCTGGTTCGACATGCCGTGGTTAAAATAGATCGAAGATCAAATTGATCTCTGGACTTTGTGATTGACATTATATGTCAAGTTTCAATTTCGAGCGGGGTGAAAGAAAAACGATACCCTTAATTTAAGAGAAAATTTCTGGGACGCATATCTTCTGGGTCGCACGAGCCAGAGTAGTACGGTTCCCTGGTGAGCTCTCCATGTCGCGTCCACGAGTCTTCACTTTTATTTTTGGTTTCTTGAGCAAGTATCCCATCTCGGATGATGGTACTCCTTCTTTTGCCTCGACTTGTAACTACATAGCATGACTTTACCAGCAAGAGCTCGATGGTCACAAACTTCCGTAGATTTTTCAAAATAACAAAATTGTTTGCGACGGCTTATCTTACTGTGAGCGGGTTGGGAAAAGACACACACTGCCAGCACTAGGAGGTCGCGCAAATGTAGGCGATGAACATTCAAATACGTACAGAGAATACAATGAGAAGCTATCAACTTCATTAAAGAGCGATGACAGACTTGTGAGCCTAGTTGTGATTACTGAATCGTAAAAGAGCAGACAAAAATACTAGACGCTCAGTCATTGTAGATCATTCATTTGCGCCGACATCTCCTTGAAACTCTTTCGGCTACTCAACTGAGAAACACTAGTCAAGCCAATGATCTACTGAGATGTAGAGCACAAAACTAAGGAAGCGAATACTTACTAGTCAAGCGTAAGCCTTTTTTTTTTTTTTGTCAAGTACATCATTATTGTTATTTGCTCATTAGTGTGTCTTGTTTCTAACCTAAGAAGAGAAATGTATAATGATAAGACATAAATACTGACCTACGCTCCGAAGGCATCCAGTAGCATCATCATAAAGTCTTCCACTGGGACAGGTTACTTGCGGCAGTCACAGTGCATTTCCAAGAAGTACTACAATCAAGATCGTCTGACTGATTGATCAAGCTCAATCGTTGACTCTAAGCAAATCCCCAGGCAATACATCTCCACCGAACGTAAAGTCAATTATACAAGTTAAAGTAGCACTACTGAGAATTAAACTACGTCCAAGCTGATACCCCCCTATAGTGTATCCAAAGACATTAAAGATCTTTGACATGCACAGTTCTGATGGCGAAATTGGCAGTCCCAATTAGCACGGAGGAAACATCCCCCTCAACCTGCCGACCTGCCGATTTTCGCGATGCGCAAAGTAAATTGCCTGGCGAGTGCGGGCGAAGGAGTCGGGAACAGGAGTCGGGCACCACAAACCAGCGACACCAATCGCAAATGAGATAAATCATATTGGAACGAGTTGCTTAAGTAATCAAGGAGTCCTCACCCGAAGTTCGACTCCGAGGGTTTCACCAAGTCAAAACTGCTCATGACCTACTATGTTGAAACCACTTCAGCACTTCCAGTAACAAATTTTAACTCTTGCCACACATATAATACATTAAATCGTTGTAGTACATGCGGTTGTAATAGTAAAATAATAGTCGCGGCAGTATACTGAGAAGTACAAGATACAAGAAGATCCAAAATATTGAATAGAAAGCATAGACCTGTGATGAGAGCGTCTATCCAGTGTAGTATAACGTGCGCGCAGCCCAACATAAAGACAAGATAATGATAGACGAAAAAGCGAGAAGTCTATGTTGAAGTTGGTCAAGATAAATGAGGAGTGCAAAATACAATACAATAACCTATGCTTTTGGGTAGAAACCCGTTATAATTGCTCTCCTTAGAATAACGAGTTCGGCGAAGGATGGGCACTCTTCCATGTCTTGGCTTGAAAAGAGAAGCTGGAGCTCGGTGTTGAGGTCCGGGAAAAGAGCCCATTGCTCTAGAATCGCACGGGTATGAAGGCCGAACCCGATGAGCTTGTAGATATGGAAGTCCAATCGGCCTCTGCAAAGTTGAGACAAGGCAATCAGATCAGGGTAACCAGCAAGGCCAATGGCTGGCTCAAGTGGCGCCGAGAACGACGTGGAGAAGGCAGGATTAACAGCCGAGGGAGCGACGCGAGGAAAAGAGGGACCGGGCGCAGAAAGATTCATGGCGGAAGATACGATGCGAGGGCGGGTGGGATTCAGAGCTGCAGGCGGACCTGGAGGAGGGCGAGGAAGTGATGCAATTGGAGGAGTGACATCGAGATTGGGTAGACGCGAGGAAGCTGAACTAGGATCTCGCTGGATAACCTTTGTCGCGAGAGGGTTCCTGCCCTCCCTTTGAGACTGGACAACAGACGGGACACTCGAAGGCTCTGGGTCGACAATGGGTACTTCCATCCGCTCCGATGGACTCTGCGGCACTTCAACGCTCAAGTTGCGAGACTGACGCAGAGGTGTGGCGGTTCCTCTTGCAGCATGTGGGCGACAACGCCCCTGATCGTAGCGCTAACGTTCAAGATTGTTGAGCCGACGCGTCACCTTTGATCACATCCAAAAAAAAACTCACTACGATGACTCTGTTTTCTTTCGAAGCCCTCTCCCTAAACTTACGCCTCGCGCCAAGATGGTCCTTTTGGGCTACAAGCCTTACGAGATCCTCAATTTCTTCAACCTCCTTCCTGGGCCCACGGAAAACATCCGGGAAACGACGTACAATCTGAAGACAATTCAGACATTAGAGATCGAGGACAGCAATTTGAAGCTCACACGGGCTTTGAGCTTATCCCAAGGCTGCTTTGCATGGCTCGGAACATGCTCAGGCTTATAATGTTTTTGGACAAAATGCCGAACAGCAGCCTAGAAGGAAAGGGCATCATTCAGAGATCGTGGACATGTAAAATCGTTCGAAGAGGACACACCTCCAGGTCCGGGAATACAGCTTTCCCCGCGTTTCTGGTCACATAGCCCTGAAGAATACGACGCGGATTCTACAAATCATCCAGCGTATCAACGATCGGGCAAATCTTGAAACAGTAATGAAGAAAAGATCATACCTTGAAATGTTGTTCGTTGTACCCACTCGCAGGACCTAAGTGAAGCGTCAGGGTTAAGTGAAGAAGAAAACTAGTGGTTTTCGACTCACGACCGGGTGGCATGTTGATTGGGACTTGATGAAGAATAGATGTTGAGAAGTCGAAGCGCCCAAGCTTCGCGAACAACATCAACATAATCACGTGCCTCTATCGGCGTTCAGCGGATGTCTTTGATTTTGAAAGGATTCGCCGACACTGAGAAGGGGCGTTATCTCGTACTTGGGTCAATCAGAGATATGGAAAAAATAAATTGGATCCCTTTTTCGATCACCTTGGAAAATTCGGATCGGTCCAACGGCAATGTGACAAATGGCTGATATCCGACAACTTACCATGCATCGAGTGAACAGGAAGCTATATCTCTTCTGCATCTCGACTTCCCTCTTTCAGATTCACTTGGTACCCCGACGTCGCACCAGACCTGCGCCAGTACAGGGCCGTCCCTGCATGTTGACAGATAATGTCAAATCTATTTTTACCTGTGCTGGTGCCGATGAAGTTGTAAGGTAAAGGAGTAAGATTTGCTTACGCAGAACTATGGCAAAACCAACGCTTCATGCTTCTCAGTCGTGAGAGTTTGCGACTCCTACGAGGTGATTTTTTTTTCAATCAAAGAGAACTCGCCTCATTTATCTCAAGCTCAAGACTTTGGGTTCAACGTTTTGAACATTTCTGGAGGAAGACGTGGTCTGTTGCATCCACTTCAGTTTACTTGTGTCAAGCGTAGTCTCAAAATTGGACATTGTGTAATACAAGAGAAAGGTAAAAAAAAAACGCATAGGAATCTTCAACATCTGAGGGTGGATTGAGCTGAGGGCTACTTGGGATACCTCGAATAGTTATCGACAACGCTAGTGACTCTTGTCTGTTGTATGATCGTCAGCTGATCATACCTTATGACAGCCAGTTTTACCGAGCCGAGTCTGTCTTTTTGAACTAGGGTGGCACGTTCTGCATATTTTTTCTCGAATCTACGGAGGGTCAGGCGATTATTCGGTAAATTTCCAGGTTGAAACTGAAGACTCACTCAACCAAAGCGTGTATGATCTTGTTCCCTCGAATGACCTTTGGGATGGTATGTGTTTTGAGATTATGATCCGTGTCGCCTGCAGATGGAGGATGGGTTGTCGGTGCTAATACCGACAACGATCGAGGAAAGGACTCACAGCAGATTATGATGGGGGGCAGAGTTGAACCTTCATAAATCTGAGCAAGAATCGCTTCTGTGGTTGCTCCATCTATGAGGTTTGTCCCAAGACCCTCGTCTTTGTCAGTTGACGAGTACACTAAGGCCCCATGAATGGCCTTTGCTAGAACACAGATAAGAAAGCAGATTAACGAGCCTGTTGACAAGAATTGGATTACTTGCTTACAAGACACACGCGAAACAGCCCAGAGCTCAGGCACGGGAAGATCGATGCAGCGGATTTTATCCAACGCAACCTCAGTCATTAGCACTGTGAAGAGCAGGGAAGGAAAGAAGGATCTTAAGGTCGATAACGGCCAGTCAAAAGTTGCATGGCCCAGTTTTATTCGTAGTCTTCGGTCACATCAAACACAGAGATTAAGTGATAGTCCCATCTAGAGCGATCCGTAATCTTTTGTTGACAATCAAACGGGAACAACCAGACAAGACGGTGGGCATAGCCCGGTCTGACGCCGGAAAGTCGAGCCTAGGAGCTGCTCGGTGCCCCATGACCGAAGCATCATTCTTGGAAATATCATACAACGATGTTCATTTGGAGCCCCGTCCAACTTGAATGTGGGCGCTTCGTCCATATCATTTTCATTAGTGATCCTCCTTGGATTGAATGACTTAACTCACCTGTGATCCGAAGCAGACCCTATCACGTTCATTCAGAACGCGGTTTGATTTAAACATGAACCCTCCATATGCATCATCTTCTCCAATAATCTACACGCCTGTCTGACGGCAAATGAAAAAATAAGTGAAAGGAGCGGAGCATCCTTCTTCGAATAATAAACTACGTCCAATGCCGCTCCAACGACAGATGCATTAGATACCTACGCGATTAGAATTATGAGAGAAAAGAAATTCAGAAATCACACCCATCAAACGTTTGATAGAGTCTCCCGCAATGTAAGTGAGTCAAAGCGGCTGAGATTGGGTGATCACCTCTATATCGATGAAGTCCGCTCAGAAAGTGTGCATCTGTCCATTCTTCAACTCTGACGGACGTATATCAAAAAATCAACAACTTACATTACAAGCCCAGAAATTTACTAGTCGGACAAATCCAACTCTACCGAGGGGCAAGGGTTAGGCAGCAACGAGTTGTCCCCTCGAGATCGGGATGCGATGAACATTTTTGAAGGTCTATACACCGCATCACAATTGATCGCTTCCCGGTGACATCACTGACAGCCATGTGATTACGTAATCAAGGGGTTCATGCCCCTGGATCAACCCCGCAAGAGCGCCAATGTACTCGGACTTGTTCTGAGGGGTTTCTTGGCATGGAAAAGCTTGTATTCTACAAATGTTGATATTTCATTGTGATATTTGAGTAAAAATTAGTCAAGGAAATAGGAGTAGCAGGGTCAAAAATGTAGCATGCGCAACATACAAAAATTACGAGTTACAAGAAAGTTCGCAACGTTGGCCAAAAGCGTACACGAGAGGAGGCAACGGTCAAATAGTAAGCGAGATGTGCATCATCCGGAAGAGATGGGATGTATGTACGAACGAGTGGGATTCATACTTAAAGTTACGGTCCTGGGTTAAACCCCGCCACCAATGCCCTTCGTAGAATGACAATCTCAGCCAAAGATGGGTTCGCGTAAACCTCAGGGCGTTGGTAGAGTGCCAAAAGCTCGGCGTCAAGGTTTGGGAAGCAGGCCCACTGCTCCAACACCGCTCGACTATGAAGACCAACGTCAATGAGAGCAAAAATATATGAATCGAGAAGGCGGTTGGTCAGTTCTGAGAGTGTGACAAGGTCCGGATAACTGGCGAGACCAATTCGGGCATCAGGTCTGGTTGGGTTTGAAAGAGGAGCAGTAGGACTACTCATGGAAGAAGTCGCGCAAGGCAAAAGGAAGCCGGCAGGGGGCGGATCGTTGAAAACGGCGGGAGAAACCCTGGGGTTGGAATGAGCAAAACCGCTAGGGGGTGGGCTCTTGGCGGTGATATGGACTGTTTTTGTAGCCGCAGGGCCCTTGGGTTCCTTGTTCGGTTTGACAAAAGTGGTGGTTTGCGAACGAAGGAATGGTTGAGAAGTTGGGACATGTCGAGGAAGCGGGATATCCACGATGGCTCCACGCAGCAACGAGGGATGGAGACGTTTCGAAGGCGGCCTCGGTTCATTGCGTACACCACGCCCTTGGTAATAGCGCTGCGTGGTAGCGTTATCAAAAAAATAGTATGTCGACCATGAAGTTAAAGGATCTTACCGTTATTTTCTTGTTTTCTTTTTCGGCTTTTTTTCGAAACCTCCTGCGAGCTGCGAAGTGGCTCCTTTCGGCTACCAATCGGACCAGGTCCATCATCTCTTCGATGTCTTCTTCCGTACCACAAAAGATGCCAGGAAATTGTGAGCGAACCTTCGATAAGAGTCAAAAGGAGCAGATAACACGCTTGGAAATGTTTCTTACCTGATCTCGTAGCGGAAGCAAAGGCTGGTCTGTGTGAGAAGGCACTAGCTCCTCGTCATAGTTTTCCGCCACATACTTTTTGATGAATGACTAGAAAAAAAAAACCCCCCTAGTCGGACGGGACAAGCAAAGCACCAAAACACTCATGCTTACAACAACTTGGCAGCTCACAGATCGGCTTCGCATATCCGTAATCAGATCCTCCAGCTCCGCCTGAGGCATCTATGATGAATCGGGCATTATTAGCCCTTTGGGAAGCCCAATTCAAACAAAGAGAGAGATCGGACCTCGAAGTGCCTCCTTCCATATTTACTGGCAGGACCTTAAATGAGATCCAGTAAAAAGGCAGCCCAGAGAAAGAGAGATACACTCACGACCAACAGGCATCGTTACTTTTCAAAGTTGATAACGATGTTAATGAAAAGATGCTAAGAAGTTGAGGCGCCTGGAGAAGCAACAATCAACGAGATCATGTGCGCCTATCGGTAGTAGCCGAAAGGCACCGTTGCAGTTTGAACCCAGCGACGATCGGTCTTCGGTTCAGGTATTGCATTTTCAATTGAGTGAAAATGTCAAAGAGGTAGCTCAAGAGGGCTGCTAATGTGTTAAGTTCTATCTGTCCCGCCTCTCTCAGACGATAAATGTAAAATAAACGTAGAGCGGTGCCATTTTATTTTCAGTGCCTGTCTACGAGTATTGGGGGCCTAAAGAAGACTATTACGCGGTTGACATGGGAGAACAGTGCAACCATTTAATCCAAGTCATCGTAGCTGAGATACATCGAGTACTGGTCGAATACTCTGGCTACCTTTGCTTGCTGTTCGCGGGTTAACGGGTGGTCGTATTTGATGACAGCCAGCCTAACGGATCGCATTCTTTTTTTCTGAGCCTCGCTGACTGTTTTGGCGTGCTTTAGCTCGAATCTATGAACTTTCAGGCGGGCATTCAGAGAGACTGAAGAGATACGTACTCCACTAATGCATGTACGATCTTGTTTCCCCTTATGACCTTTGGGATAGTGTGCGTTTTGAGCATCTCATCCTTGTCATCTTTTAAAGAGGCATCCATCAGTTTGACTACTCCCAATAAAGAAGAACGCAATCTGCTTACAGCCAATTATAATAGTCGGAAGGGTCAACCCCTCATAGAGCTGGGCGAGAATGGTCTCGCCTGTTGTGTCGTTTAAAGCACTAAGGGCCACTGACACGCTATCGTAGTCATAGGAGGACCACAGCAGCTCTCCATGGCGTGCTTTGGCTGGACAATAAGCGAGAGGTTGTACACGAAGCCAAAGACGGTGTAATCAGACGAAGAGCTAGAAAAGAAACAGGGTTTGTGCTTACAGGACACATGTAAAGCCGTCCATATCTCAGGATTTGAAGGTTGCATACTCTTTTCGCAGAAAAGTTCTTCGAGGTTGACATCAGTCATGATGTATTGCAAGTCGACAAGAAAAGGGGGGAAAACTGGAAGTTTTTTTGGCCTCGTCCACCAGCAGGAATGTGGGTTTATCAATGAATATAGTTGGCCTTCATGGTCACGGGGGGGGGGGATGCGCGGATCCGTCGGACCCAGATTATTTCGCAGCCTGTTGCCTCACGCGATGCCGACTTTGCGGTTGGGTAAGAGTCACGAATATTCCATAGATGTTCCGATACCGTCCTCCAGGAGAATTGTGGACAATCATGTGCGAGCAATCTGGCAAGGGTAACAAGACAGTTGAAGTATCATGGTCGTTGTACATCACTTGAGCAAGATTCCATTCTATTTTCTCGAATTGGGATTTGCGTTAAATTTGGGGTTCCAGGACCCGTGCACTGTCTCAAGTACTATTGGAGATACACCACGGTCTCAACCGCCGAGATTCATGAATAAGCGTTGAGAAACGTTTCAGGGTCCTGATATGTTTCCTCTGAATCCTATCAAATTAATCACTAATTTTCGACGAATCTCCTGGATTGTTGACCCGATGGGATCATCATATTTTGATCCGCCGAATCCCGTTTATCCTGAACGCCGTGCAACTTTGACTCGCGTGCCAAGAACAAATAAAATTGCACCGCTCACATTTGTTCTTTTTGGATCTTCGATGTCTTATGTTTCTTACTAGACCTCTGTGGCGCTGGTAAAGTCTTGCGCTAAAGCTTAAGTCAAGACCTCTCGGCATGTTCGCCAGTTATTTGAACGCATCGGTGTACACCGAAGAGCATATTTCCCCGGAGATTTCCATAAGTTATCACGATCTATTTCGCAGGACCATTCACTTGTTACGTCTTAGCTACAAGGACTACATGATTTTATATAGTTTAAAGGAGAAGCCTTTTAGATTCTACTCAGAGACCGCTAAAGTGAGCACGATGGCACTTTACGACACAGACGGCTTCTTCGTCAGTCAGGTTGTTATAGCACACGACGTGAACCTTCATGTCACAAAAACTACGAATCTGCTTTCGGGTACAGCCTGATTTATATCTGTCGTAGAAACTAGTTCAACGTCTGATTAGCTGCGAGTTCTCAACGTATGTTTTGTGACGAATAAAAGCTCACTGGAGTATGGCATAGAGAACTTTGGAACCCTGGATGCAAATTGAAGTCTGTGGCTGTCCCGGAGTGGGAGGCATCTCGTCTGCGTCGAGCGATTTATAAATATCTATCATTCGAAGACAGCAAGCTCGAGACTCACTCAAGATGATTGTGGGAGGCAGATGGCCATTAAAAAGAAGCTTGGCAACATCGTCGACAGTCAAAGAGCCGGAGGCTTCTCCAGTACACAGCTCCGTGTGGAACTCGATGAGGCCGTTGTTTACGTTCTCTGCCGATAGGAATATGTCAAAAGTGTGAATCAATTACAGCAACTCGACCTTACGTCTCAATACCTCGGCGGTATAGTAACATCCCATGGGAGGAGCGACGGTGGAAGTTAACCCGAGCTGTGAGAGACGGAACATGTTTCTCAAGAAGATATTCACTGGGTCACTCGAAGTTATCCTTGCGATCCTTTTAAAGGCAGGAATTATCCGCATATGGTCAACGTATCCGCTTGCAATCGTACTACGACACATGTTCCATTATCGAGTCGAAGGTTTCCCCAAAAGTGCCTGAATATCTCTGGTCTGCTTCTCAACAATTTGAGCAAGGTTTTCAACTTCAAACTGGCCATAGAATGCTTTCACGTCGTCGATCTCACCCGCGGACAGATTCTTGTACTCTGCTACTGGAATTTTCAAGCCATTAAAGCGAGCTGTCTGTGTGGCGGTGGGAGCGATATGCTCGTCCCCGTAAAACCTAATTAAAATCAGTTCATGAACCCTTTCGACATCGTGCAAGCCTCACTTGGAGATAGCTCTCAAGACTTGAGATCCAAATATGCAGATCGTGTGGGTGCACTCGTTGGTCTCAGTCGTCACTGAGAAAAATAGTAAGTCAAGATTTGAGCCATTCGGAGGGCACCAGCCGGGTTTGGAACACATTGCCACAAGGTTTCCCCATTCGTTTCGAACGTTTGTGAAGTAAAAGTGAACGTACAAAAAATTAGGGTCGGACAGATGTAACCCCTGTAAAGTGCGACAACAAGTTTGGTGCTTGGCATTACCATTGTCTCGTCGTCAGATAGGTGTAATGTTCCCTGAGACATAAGCCCTTGGAGTCTTCAGGAACTCCGCAGAAAGGAGATGCCGAAGTGCTTACCGTTCAATGAGGGAGGATCAAATAAATTGACCACCGGATTGGGTTGTCCTATGGGAAGGCCGAGATCAAGTGGAGACAACCAGGGTAAAGCCATCGTGATATGAGTGTCAGATAGTTAAAAAAAGATTTAAAAAGAGTGTGCCAGCGCCTTTATATCCTAAGCGAGGCGCCTGATGTGCTTACTAGGCCCAAAAGGGTTTAACAAGTGTTTGAAGCGACATCCAATCATTGCGTTAAATAGCGCCTTTCGGATAACCTAGACACGTGAATATATTACATTTCATCCGGTTCAAACTGCACCCCGTGTGGTTTGGAACAGTACTCAAGCCCTCAGCCCTGTGCTTCGATGCTCTGGTACTCAACTACTTTCTCCTCCTGCTCCGGGGTCAGATTGTCGTACTGTTGAGTCGTCACCAGTATCACAGGCATGAACTTCGCTTTGGGGTCCTTTTTCAATATATCGTCATAAAAGCTATGGTGTCCTTGTGGTCAGTGGTCGTTAGGGAATGGAATGAGGACGATGAAACCCACTCGATTAACGTGCCCAAGATTTTCTTACCCAATATGCATTTTGAAGTTCCGGTGTCAGAGTTGTAGCCTGCCGAATGGGTGTTCAGCTATGCAGATCATCCAGAGCATCGAAACACTTACTCAACACTATCGGGCAAACAACAAAGCGGTTGTATATCAACCTGAACCTGGCATCCCTATCGAGGCTGAGTTGGCTACTTTGGCAGTCTCTATCCACCACAATAGATCCAGTCAAGTATCGACCTGTTGGTGTAAAAAAAAAAAAAAGGAATGAAGCTCCCGAGTTCTGACATTATGAAACCAGCTCACTGTATACATCATAAGCGGGGCATCGGAGCACCAGGGGTATTGGGAGTGCGGGCGTATCGCAATAAGAAGGAAGATCAATCATTAAGCGCAGAGAAAGTGGGGTCAAAGTCATGTCCTTGTATTCACCGAAGCAACTTATAATCGCCGACGCAGACTGAGATGAGATGAACTTATTTAATCTTTCATGTGATTTTTTTCCGGCGAGACTCTGCAATACCATGGAATTGAAACTATTGAAGCATCATCGTTCTACTCTTCACTGAGAACCTTTAACTCCTCTTTCGTGTCAATGTTTCGCTCGCCACGAGAGCTTTGGTTGAAAGACTCGTAGAACAGCTTGGTGACCTCCAGCTCCTTCTGGGCGGAAAGTCCGGTGTAGATAGTAAGGGCAAAGAGCAACACCGAATTCTGATCCGCTGACAATTAATTATAGAATCTGCATACTTCTCTTCGAGCCTTTCTCTATCGTCAGGCGACTGTCTTACTCGAGAAAGTTAAGGGAACATACTCAACGACGACATTTACGACTTTGACACCATAGATCACTTTGGGTGCAGCCGTGAAATCGTAGCAATCATTGTCTGATTTCCAGTCAATATATTTAAAGAGGCCTCAGCGAAGATTAATGATGACCCACAGTTGAGAACTATAGCAGGCATCATATGACCATCGTAAATCTGCTTGATAATGTCTGTAGTTGTCACCCGAAAGTTATCGAAGCAAGGCCCATTCTCATCAGCCTACTGCTTTGACCCCAACAGCCGACCATGACGGGCGTTACCTGAGAGAGAAAACAGAAAACGTCTCTTTCGTGGACGATAAACTCAGTGTCGGGTTCACTCACTGGACGGGTTCAACACCGACCATATCTCATAGCGTGGTTTTGGTCGAGCATTCTGCTTTTTTTTTTTTTTTTTTTTTTTTTTTTTTTTTTTTTTTTTTCGTTCACTCAAAGCGATTGATGGGGCGATGCGAACGAAAGTCTTTGGCTTCATGCTTATATAATTAGGTACATTTATCTGTTGATGCGACTCGCATCAATACGCGGCAATCAACGATCAAAAACAGCTCGGCAGTGACTGGCGAGCCTGCCGGGATTCCGCAACTCCAATTCGTCATATTCGATCACGCGTATCTTCGCCTTTCCCAGCTCCAGTTTCTCTCGTAGTGTAAGTCCGCTGTTCGTGTTCAGGACGCTGCAGCGACTCGTCATTAAAACCCAATACAACGTCTGTTCTACATGGGATACTCACGTTTTAAGAGCCACCAGGATATCGCGTCCATACACTACAACGTGAATCTTGTAACGCCTCTGGTGCGGTGAAGGGGCTTTCAAGCATGGTTTAGCTACTATCGGGAGCGATTAACCGTGGAAGGGCTCACCAAGGACAACAGGCGGGAGTGGGATGTTGTTGCGAATCATTGAGATTATCCTCGAAGAGGTGTATTGCCTCTGAGCTGGGAAACCAGAATCCATTGCGTCGTCGATAATGATCACCTGGTGCTCCACTTTTTCTTCACGTCAAAGTCAGTTCAAGTACCCAGGAGTCTCACCACAGGCCTACCGTTCAGGGAAAAGGCGGTGCAGAAATGGTCGACAGGGCCATCATAGAGTGCACGGTCTGAAAGTGAAGGGAGCTTGAGATCTTCCATATTGACAAGAAGGAGGCACCGTCGATTAACATCAAGATGAGGGTGATATATAGTTTGAGAAAAATTGTTAACTCCATATATTCACATCAGATCTTACGCGTATATAAACCTCCATATGCATACTTTCGAAGATAACCTACCATGGCCTTGGACAGACATCCGAACATTTTCTTTCCCCCAAGGACCGAGCAGCCTTGCGAGCTAGGTGTTATTGCTGGTCAGTGCCCTGCCATGCTTTCGGATCGTGCCGCTCATATTTCAAATATGGTACAGATTACCTCAGGCGAGGCTTACTTAGCCCTCCGAGAAGTTATTTCGATGGGGAGAGCTACCAGGGTGTGATACGTCGCTTGAGAAATAACATACCTTTACCCCCCATCATACTATGTAAGTCTAAGGTGTGATATATCTCAACGAAAGTTCGCTAATATGTACTCAGCGGAGAACGCCAGTGACCCCACTCAACCTCATCTCTGTATCGGCGGTGCCGATGTTTTGGATGCATTGTGTCGGTCCGTCATCGTTTCTCCCTCTCTTTCTTCTTAAGAAAAAAACGAAGTTTAGCCATGTCTCTTACAGCTTTGTCTCGTCGCATTCCACCAACCCACGAGCACGTCCTCTCAGAGACTATGAAATATTGTTGATCAGATACCCGCCTTTGACTCCACATCAAGTGGCCTTTTTCCGGGATATGTACGACGACTCTGCAAAGTAGTACCCGAATAAAGCGGTGGGCGACAGTGCTAGATGTACGCCTTTTGTAAAATAAAATAAAATGAAGACTCTTTCGCGGTGGTCACACCCGAAATCATGCATATTTCTGGCCTGTTGCATCACTTAAGACATCCCGCCACTTAGTCATCTTTTAAAACGTTCAGGCCTCCATAACAACTTGCTCCTGAACAGATTCGTTTATGTCGACAACTCGATCAGTCCACGCTGAGACACAAACCCCGTGATTACATAATACTACCCGCTTTGTCCACTTCCACTATCTCGTCTCCTTTGGATACGCACTTGATTTTTGGATTCTTGCAGCGCCATATGGGAGCAAAGAAATGAGATGAAACAGTGTCCGATCCTACGATGCTATCGTGTGGGCCCACCCCAAAAGGTCGGGCCTGATTGAAAGCTTGGCCAACTGTGTCGGTCGTCGATTTTATTTTCTTTGTCCACATTTTTGTCACAAAGTTGGCTTTATTGGCCTTGGGGTGTCCTGTTCAACTTGCATCCCGACTTTCGTGAAAACCCCCAACCTTGGCCTTTCAGCAAACTTCCTGGAATGACAACAAAGCATACCGTCCTTGGGCAGCATCATCTTGTGCAGCTGATCGCTGCCGCCCTTTACTGCGCCAAGGACATAGCAAACTTCACGTATGCTATCGTCCAAGATACCGCAACCGAAGACGCGATTAGGGTACTGTGGTCTAGGCATCAGACTTTCTTGGCGCCTCTTCTTCTCACTTCGCCTGATGGCTGTTTGCAGCCTCAAGAGAGAATGGAGGCACGTAGGTGCACAGGCAACTTTTGTACTGATTGTAAAGCCCTCAATGTGAGCTTTTCTGCGTGCTAGGTGCTTGTGCCCAACCTTACTAGATTCTTCAGCTTTGTGCTTTCGTCGCTCCCGAAAACATCGGAAGCGTAAAGTGGGACAGATTCATTCGCCATGCTGGCTACATGAAGAAGATAGTGCTCGATTTCGGATGCCGTTCCCTGACCGCGGTTCTTCCAGCGTTGGTCTTCGTTCTCAAGAAGCTGGGTTCCGCTGAGAATATCTTTCGCAATCTCAAGACCCTGCACCTTGTCAACTTGGTCGATGTAAACGAGGTCCTCGAATTTGTTTCGTGGCTGATGCATACCAGCAGCGAGTCGAAATCGCCTATGATGGAGTTGGTCCTTGAAAATCCCGGACGTAACAAGGCCCTCACGCTACTGGCTCACCTGCCCTCCCTACCTCGTGTATCCCACATCGTTGTCAGTCGAGTGAGAGCGCCCGACGGGATAGTTCTCTTAGACAAGGCTAAATCTTTATCGAACCTCACCAACCTCACTCTCCTTTTCGACATCCAGCCAGCCAGTGACATATATAAAACGCTTCCTTTATTGGTCAACCTGGAGGTCCTCCGTCTGACGTTCTACCCAAGACCATTGTCTCCTCACGCAGAAGGACCACTGCCAGAATGTGACCCTCGCGGTACCCTACACAAAATGAAAAGGGTTTTTATTTCGTCTCCTTTCTTGGTGGACCTCTACCGTCCCAACCTTCTATTTTATATGCCCGCCTTGCAGCATGTGCACTTGGAGAGCCGTGCCCAGATGGCTGACGGTGCAACATACCTTAGGCTCCTGGGCAGGCTTTCCGAGAGCCCCTTGCTCGAGCACATCACGCTGACCTGCAGGCCGGAAGAGGCTCTATCTCGCCTATACAATTTCATTCCCTCCGACCTCTACGTCCACGACCACCATATATGGCCCCTTGGACAGTGCAAGGCGCTTAGGACTTTTATTTTCTCGCCATTGCTCTCTTGTGATACCCTCACGGATCAAGTCTTCGTACATATCGCACTCTCCTGCCGTCGCCTTGAACGTTTCAACGTCGGAGGCAATAGCGCCCTCCTGAGCAAGCAGCCGATGGCTACCCTCGCCAGTGTCAAGGCTTTTGCAGTGTACGACTTGTCGCTCGAGATCCTCAACATCCCCCACACCTGCGTCTTCGAGTCCGAGGAGATAATAAAGGAAGATCCTGTCCATAACAAGCTCCGAGTGCTCGGTGGCCTTTTGGTCGGTTCCGTCTGGATTTACAGCAGGATAATGAAGCACATGTTCCCTAATCTGGAATTTGTCACCGTCCTTCAGCCTCATCCCACAGACGATGAACCCCTTCAGAAATATCTCAAGCTTACTGATACGCCTGTATATTGCTTGTGAGTTCCACCGCCATCAAGTCTTACGATCTGCTGACGTCTTTTTTTTTTGTCTTGCTTTCATAGCAATCCTCGTCGTTATACTCATGTTTAAACATCCACACGTTTGTCGGTTTTGCACTCCGTACAAAACCGACGGCCCAGTTCGGTTTCCGTTCCGATTATATAAATAGAAAGAAAAAATTAAATTCAGATGAACTCTACAAATAATGAAAAGCCTGAAACGAAGCGGGTTTGTATCTTATTTGGGATGGGATCGATGGGCAAATTAACGTAGCTACGGCTTAATCACAGGGAACACCCATTGGCATCAATCCATCTGACTTCATTCGACACTGCCAGAAGGAGTACCGGATCCTCGGCATGAAAAGCGATATGTGTGGATGTCCTTTTTTTTTTTTCTTCTTGTCTCTAGTCCTTTTGCGACCTCTTTCCGTTGCTCGAACATGGTAGATTGTTTTCCAAGGGAAAAAAAATACGACGGAGCTGGCTAACATTATTTTTCCTAGTACACCACGGCTGTTGTTAGACGCCTCGTCGGCCAGCTCGACGGGTTTCTTGGAGTGTGTTCGCTCTGCGCATTTCATGGTCAAGATACCTTAAGGCACGAAGGCGGGGTTGAAAAATGCCCCTACCTCTCCGATTCCGCGACACCAGGATTCAACCTAGAATCATACCTCCAGTTTAGCACCGGGATTCACTATGCCAATACGTACCCCATCATAGTCTGCCGTGTCTGCCACATACCCATCGGCAGCTTCCACAAAGATATGCGACTCAGCACCCACCCTCAAAAGTGTCTCTATAGCGAAGTCATGGTTCCAGTCGTCTTCGCAGCACTGCACATTCCAGCATTCAAAAATAGGTTGGCTGTCATGTATCGAAGCGCAGATTTCAACACCCCCGCTTCCGCTCTCGAGTGGATCAATGGCCCTTCCCATTTTGCCCGCTCGAGTAATCTAATCTCAGCGTTCAGCTTTTATTGCGAGTTGTATCGGTAGATCATGTTATTTTTTCTCAGTGTACCTCCAATTCATCATTCTGTCATCTAAACGAAGTTTCGATGTGCACATAAGCCGTCTTACTTTTTTTTTGATCAATTTACTGCCTTTTTTCCCGTTCGCTGTCTCACTATCAGTTCGATGTTATTGCAGGTTCTAAAAAACGTATGCACTTGTTTCTCTCATTTATTCTGCCAATCATGCCAATGATGGTCATCAATCTCTTTTCGTAGACGACTGACAATGCATCCAACGCTGGTAAGCAGGCACCTGGCCAAGGAGTTCGTCGGCTTGAGTCAAAGATGGATCGAGATGGTTTTCCAGAGGTTGTGAAGGAAGCTTGTCAGAGCTGCTTCCTTGGATTTGCCTTTGTCTGCTTTGCAGACGACTGCGACCTCGGGAGAGGACCGACACTAGCGCCCATGAAGATGGGTGACCTAGGGCCCAATAAGGAAGTCCCGATGTGTGACAGATTTCTCCCACAGTTCGCCGTTGACGTGGTTGTTAGTGGTCGTCTCGTCTCTCATTCGTCTCTCAATCCGAATCCCAATGCCATCTCCTTTTCGGAAATCGTTTGGCTGGACCGCAACGGTTCTCGAGAGGGAAGAAGGTTTGAGAACTACCTCATCGTCGCTTTCCTCAGAAACACTGTGGCGCATGAGCTGGAGAGACTCCTCCTCGTGGAGCAAAAGTTGAAGTCCGTACATACCTACTCCTCATCACCATGGCCATTGCGGGCGTTGAATGAGGAAGTTTTGTCGCTTGAGAACGAGCGCTCGCTATTGAGGGAATACATACGATGTCGAACGACATGCCTGGCTGCAGTCTACGATCAAGGTGAGCTCATTCCATATCGACGCATATGCGATTCAAGGCCTAAAGACTTTGTGAAGACCTCGTTTCTGCCAATAGCGCCTCTGAAAACATCAACGCTTATCTCGCTTCTCCGAAGCCATCTCACATTTCTTCCGACACCGAATACGCTGCGCTGCGGCTAACGATCGAGCATCTCATGGCATATCCCCAAGAGCTGCGATGGTCGAAGCTCGATTCCGACACACATAACCTACAGGTTGGGATTCCTTACTGCCACAGCCGTCTACGCCGGATATTTCGAGATCAAACCCTCTTCTATCATTTAGCATCCTTCAACCGGTACGCGGTCTTTTGGCCTCGCACAGTGTTGACCCCGGTGGGTCTGGACGGTATGGGCTCATCCATTGCACCAGTCAGTATTTGAACCATGCTCTACGGGGGAATCTTCTGACCGTGTTTTGCCTTCGCAGTTTGTCCATACCTTCTTATCCCAAGCGGTGGCGCAATTCGACTTTCTCTCGTCCGAGTTCGAGTTGAAATGTTTCTCCGACGTAGAGAGCGTCAGAAATGAAATAGTTACTGGCTCTATCTCTCCGATCGCCGACTACTTCGACTCTGGCTTCTTCGACATAATCGAAGAAGCCTACAAAGCGCACATCCACCCACTCGCAAAACTGTTTGGTTCTTCCGGCGACACAACCGCTTTCGAGGCTGCCTTCAAAGAGTATTCGGCCGACCTCAGTGTCAGTCTTGTCCAATGGAGTAAGAGACGGTTGGACAGAACCGACGAGGACGGGTCAATCCTAGACTCTTTGTGTGGTTTTTCTGATCGACTCAGGTTTGTTCTTCGAGGCTTGTTCAACTCGGAGGAATTTGGGATAAAGTTCACGACAAGCCTCCCTTTGCCTTGCCCATCTTTTTACGCCGATCTGGTGGGCTCCTTGATGCCCATGAGGGAGCAGCTGAAATTGGTCTACTCCTGGTTGGATCCCAACGCCAGCAACACGGCTGCACACGACCACTTCTGTGGTGTGACTCTCCTTCTCAAAACAGCAATATCACGCTGGGGTCCATCGTGCAAGGTGGACCTTATATTCCATCGAGTAGGCTTCTTTAGGTCTTCGTTGTTTCTACTTTACTCATCCCTTCGCCTCCAGATCCTTGGCGCTATCTTCTCGGCACGCTTCACGGCTTTAGCACTTATGAAAGACTCGGACAGCCTTACGGGCACACTCACTTATCCAATGCTCTTGACCTTGTTCGATTCCGAGGACTGGTCTGGGCATCGCAACGCATTCGTCAGGCTCTTGGAAGACTGGAAGATAAGGATTTCTGAACCTTCGCTGCCCCAGGAGCGAGAGTTCTCTTACTCCCTGTACACGGACCTCCTGGTCTTCCCACATGGAGCACGCTTTGCAAACGCTGTTACTCGTACTGTATATCCATGGTGGAAGACAGGAACATCCACCACTATCATCGCCCACGCCGCAAACTGTTCCACTATCAGAGCCCTCTACCAAGAAGCTTTATATTGCCCCTTAGCGTCGTTCCTCGAACTCAGGTCTGAGGTGTACACCCTGCTCAGCTCGTACACCTCCCGTTTTCCTGGCTACTGGGATGCGTTGCCCCCGTATAACTCTCCCCAAACCCAAGCTTCTCTCAAAGCCGCTGCAATCCGGCAGGGCTCACGTGAGCTGGTCGAAAACATAGTTACCCAGCTTTGTAGAGAAGAAACGGGGGCCATACCGATCGCCATAGATTCCCGACACGCCGTGTACAGGCCGCACCCAGAAGTATTCTTCGCTGCGAAAAACCTTTTCAGAGTGAGTCGCCACTCTTTCTCGCCTTTTTCATCCGACGAGCTTATTTCGAACTCAGGCTATTGCTTCAGCAAGCGACAGAGCTCAAAATGTTCAGCTGTTCCCTTGGTCTCGCAGGACACTCCTTATCCCCGATCCGCTCGCTATTGACGTCCTCTACAAAGGTCTTTCGGTCCCATCCTTCTTCGCACCTGCGCAGTTCCAGGATGTTTGTCGATACTACGCTCCCTACCGGTCTGAGCAATCGGCAGAACTTATCACTCTTGGGCATGGCACTATGTTTGACGAACGACGTCAGGAGCTGTCGGCAGACATCAAAGCTGTTCCAAAGCGAAAACAGCGGCGGTCTTAAACATCAAGATCGCGGCGTTGTCAGTTTTATTCATTTTCGTTACAAGCTTTCGATGAATCATGGTTACAGGCTTTCGATACGAGTTGAATTTGAAACCACGCTAAGCACTCCTGACTGATGACGATTTATTTACACCCAGACTATCACATTAATACGACCCGGTTTTTCTTTCAGAACTTTAACATTCCTTTTTCTCATCCAAACCACCGTGTATTATCGATATTTTCTCTAGCTTACTCTTGGGTGTGTCCTCAAGCGCAAACTCTCGGGTGTATTCGTCTATCTACCTCACGTACTCTATTTATTCGCAGGATGATATGTCTTTATAAAAATGGTAGCTCGACGTCACTTGCTCACCCTTCGAAACACCGTGGACTCGTTCTGAAGGACGTGACAATTTTCAGGATAACTGGAGGCGAGTGAACACCCGCAACTCACGAGATGAACTATGTGCAGATAGTACGAGTACCCCGCCCAAAGACTAGGGGCACACTACGGAGTACTTGAGAGAAAAACAGAAATTCGGCCCACGCAGAGGGCGATCTTTGATTCGGTTCTTGAAAAGCCGTGCTCGATGCCTAGTCAGCAAGCTTACAAGAGTTAGGGTTGGAATCGAGTCTCAGGGTCCGTTTTGCACCCCGTTCAAGGTTGGTAAATGATTATGTAAACAAGGGGGTCCGGTCAATAAAGGAGACTCTGCGAGTTGACTTTGGCTCAGAGACCCAACAACACTACTGATGAAGCGAACGATTCTTTGATTGGGTATTGTCGCATCTGCACCGCGCTCAACTTCGACCAGACAGGACTTCCGCTCTTGTAAATCATCGCTGCCATTGTGAACCCCACTGAAGGTTCCCGGAATTCGAAAATATGGAGCTTGATTGTGCCTGTAGCGGTCAGCCGATCGAATCAGCGGATCTGTGTCTTTTGGGGTTCTCTTGGCTGTAAAAGCACTGGTATATCAATGGGCTGTCTATCTTGCCTTGGTGTTTTCCATCTTATTCTGTCTCATGGAGACCACTACTCGAATAACCAGATCAAGTGCTAAAGGAACTCTTCCCTCGTCGCCAGAGCTTCCTAAACAACCTCAGCCTCCTAGTACAAAGCGCAAGAAGGCGTGGGTGGAAGAGGTAGACGACGAAGACGAAGACGAAGACGACGAAGACGATGAAGATGAAGATGAAGATGAAGACGACAACGACGACGACGACGACGGTGACAACGACGACAGTGAAGCTACGGCTTTGCCACTCAAAGAGGCGCCTCTCCCCCCTAGTGCGGTGCGTTTGAACTTGGATGGACGGGACAAGGGATTTCCAGAGCTGTTCCTACTAGAATCGCATTCGCTCATCCCGAAACCCATCAAACGCAAGGCCCGTATTATCCTGATGGTCTACGATTGTCGCAAATCCGCAATGAGAAAGTTGTTCGAGCGATCAGCGAATTCAAAGCCTCCAGCTGGCGAAGAGGAGGCTGAACAAAAAGGTACGCCCAAACTAGCGTCCATTTACAACCTCTCATGACCCCACTTTGTAGGTTTTTTTCTTCTTCGACCCTCATGGGACGACAGAGTCGTCCTTCGAGACAAATACGGATCGGGTCGCGAGCAAGATGACACCATCGTCAGCTGGGCAACTTCAAAGTAACCAGACCACTTAGCTTGTCCAAGATCTTCGATTGATATGTATACTGCAGAGATGAACAATCGGAAAGGATACCCGACTTTAGAGCTCTTCAAAAGGCTATTCTGGGAGACCCTTCCAAAATGACAAGGTCCAAGCCGACGAACGGCCCTGATGGCTCTTTGGTAGGTGGAGTCAACTTCGAACGCCACTACCGAGCTCGCTCTCTGAAGAATGGACCCCGCTGTTATCCCTTATCGACTACAGTCCAGGTCCCGAAGCGGACCAGCGCTCCGGGCGCTCAGGCGAAAGTCTTTGACATCACCAAAGACGACGATGCGAACATGAGGTTCGATCTCTTGAAGGTTAGGGTCATATTCTTATATGTGTGCCCACTCCTAACGTTGCGATCGATTATCTTTGTTCAGATGGGCTCGACATCAGCGATGGCCGGAATGTGGAAAGGAGGTGCACAACTACATGATACTTTGAAGACACAAGCTAGTTTTACGAACCTTCCCAGAGTTGGAACCGATTCCAACGTCGCACATCCGGCCTTTCAACTGAATATAGCCCCTGCCGTGGAGCCATCCAAGTCAAAGAGTGGTGAGTTTTGTTCTTTTGTCTTTGATTATTCGACGAGATATCCTGTGTCACGTATTTCTCATCGCTTGTACTTTCCAGCTGATATCGAGGCTTTGGGGAAATTCGGTTCCGCACACGTTGACGGTGGGGATCATCCGGGATGCCCAACTGCGATGACCATCTTGAGCCCAGAATGTGCAGAAGTCGAGACGGAGATTTTCTTCGTTCTGGACTTGGGCCTTGGCTGGTTCATGGAAGAGTTCAGTACTCTCTTCTTCTCAGGCCTTTACTATCACGGCGGATGTCAGCCCACCTACAAGGCCAGGAAACGGGATCGCAAGAACCTGTACTATCGTCTGACTCTCATCGCTTATCCACCCAACGACCCTTTATCTGGAACTGATGCCTTAGCATTCGCTTCCTTGCCTAATAAAGTTGTGCTACCTATCGGGTATGAGCTTCGGAATCCTGCCAGGTAAGCCACTGTTTCGTTTCGTGCTCGGAAATAAAGACGGTGCTAACTAGTGCTTATAGCACCCACAGACTCAATGGTCGTGTCAACTGCACCCAGGCTACATACACCAGTGACGGATCGGCGATTTTTGAGCCGATAAGTTCCATGCGCCACTTCACAGGAGGGTTCAGCGAACTTTGCGTGGATCTAGTTCGTCAGATGGACCCTTGCCTGTTGGTCAGAGTGGACATCGCCAAACTCATCTCTTCTTTCTCATATGTCGTTGAAGGAGTCAGGACGCAGGCCCCTGAGTGGCCTCTTGCTCCAGGATGGCGAGGAGAGGACGTACGCGTCGGCAAGAGTTACGACCGGCTGCTCAAAAAAAAATTCAACGTATCATCAATTCAAGAACTCGCCAAGAAGTACCCGAAAAACTTGGCCAAGCTCTGGAATACTGACGATCCGGGTTCGTCTTTGCCGTTCGGGAATCCGGAGTACAAGGCAGCGTTGGATCAATGGGAAGCACACGCAAAGCGAAGTCGTTCCAAAATCCCTCTTTACTCCGTTACCGATTCCGAGAATCCTTTCGGAGGGAGACTGGCGAGTCGTGCCAAAGGTATCACCTCTTGTTTCGACTTTGTGTATATTCACGATTCTGATTAATCTGCTATTTCAACTCCTCCGCATTCCAACCGCAACAATAATGAAATTCAAAAAACTCAGGTATCGCACAAACAGCGCGGAACAACAAAGCAAAATCCTCTGGGGGTAAAGGTGGGAAACCGAAAAAACCGAAAGGGAAAAAGACCAAAAAAATCGACAACTCGAGAGAGGAAGAAGAGCGACCCAATAAACGTCGTCGTACAGGGGGTCGGTATTCTAGTCTTCAATAGTATGCATTTTGTGTCTCAATAAAAATCTTTGACATAGATGATGAAAGCCCTGCATGCGCGAACGAAAGGATGGAAGTGGATCAAGAGGCAGCAGGTGAGCGACTTTCAAGTTCCTTGAGCCTGGTGATAACATTGCGCCTCACTTGTAGAAGTTGAGTCGGAAGACCCCTTGGACGAAGATCCCTTCGGTGAAACCAGCCACGCAATGAACGAGAGTGAGTTTCGATTCTTATCTTCTTTCAACTTGCTTAACGCTGACACTTTTTTACTCAGGTCGTCAAACACTCGGTTTTTTGGCCTTACTCAGCGTTGATAACCTTTCCGTATACGAGCGCTCGCTCCAAGAAGCTGTGTGCCTTATGGATGACGTAACCATGCTCAGTCCTGGGCGCTCAGTTCTCGCGTCTATTCGAGACCAACCAATCGGACGAGGCAGTCGAGACTTTGTCCGTCAGTACTCAGCACATCTCTCTTTGTTGCATGAGCGAAAGTCGGACGTGGGTCTTCAAACGCTCATTCTCCAGGTCTTCCTTTGGGACTATCTTGAGCATCACATCGAAACCTCTTGGCCCTATGTTAATGGCGCAGTTTCAGCAAGACCATCGGATGGGCTTGGCAGGCTCATCGCTGACGTAGCTTCTGCGCTGGCAACCCGGCCCGGGAAGACCATTCTTGATGCTTCGACCTATTTCCCAGACTTCGAAGGAGAGGAGTGCGTGCACACAATCTCTTACCAGTACAAAAGTTACAAGCTGCCCACTCTGTGCGATGTTCAGCAACGGGTAGTTCGGATCCTCTGCGACTGGCTTGGCCTTCCCGATCCGTCGAGGTTGTATCCTCGAGCCTGGTTTGTGATAGAGGTTGTCAAAACCATCGGATCTGAGGCTTTGCGTCTGGGTTTTGTTCAACACGCTGCCAATCATGTCAATATCGATGTGTTGGATATCGGAAAGAACAAACAGGTCGACAGAGCTATGATTACGACCTGGTTCGAATACAACCTCGTCCAGCATCCCGCTAGTAACCCTCATATTCTGCACCTCAAGACAAGGCCTTGTCTCATGGGACTGATGGGACCATAAATTTACTCAAAATGTTCTGTTTTACGAATGAGTCTC
>MU158007.1:0-24472 GCA_015657495.1 Crepidotus variabilis
TGCAAGACGATTTGACGCCGAGGTTCGACAGGTGGAAGGAGTAGATTTTGGTCAGCTCGAGACTTTTACGATCAAGGGGATTCTCGCGAAGAGAAGCCAGAGCCAACCTTGCTGGCGCCAGCAGGCCTAAGGCGTCATCATCAATCAACATGGTCTCGTTGACGCGTTTTTCGTAATCGAGTAAATTCTCGAGATCAAGCTTATCCAGAAATTCGTCGGGACTAGATACTGTATAAAGAACTCGGGGTAAGCGCATACACAAGCAAAAACACAAACTCGGCAAATGAACGAACCTTCTGCGGAAACTTCCATGTCTGTTCCTGATGTGGGCCAATCTGGGAAGATTCAGAACGAAGAAAAGCAAAAAGGAGCAGAAAAATGAAACAGAATATGAACGAGAAGAATCACTCACTGCCCTGGACCTGAGACTCGCCCGAAGCTAACGTCGGACCCTCCAAGGAGTCTTCGGACTCAACATCTGGAGAGGGCATTAGTGATTTGCGCAAGCACAAGAGATAAAGAAGGTACCAGAGGTCGGTTGCGGGTCTTTGGACACATTTCCTGATTCAGCAGGTATATTATCTAACAAGATGTTACATCGATTAGGCTCACAAAGATCAAGCTCAGGTAAAGTTACCAACCGGCTACACGACGACGCTTCGCAGGACGTTCATCAGCACCATCGACAACCGTGTTCTTCGCGACACCTCCCTTGCTTTTCTTCTTCGTCGGCTGTTGGGAGCCTTTGGCCTTGCTGTCGGCATTACGCGCCGACTTTGCCAAACCTTCGCAAAAATCCAATAAGAAAAACACTGCCCCAATGCGACAACCAACAAGATGCGGCGGCACACACCTTTGGCACGACTTGCCAGCCTCCCTCCAAGAGGGTTCTGTGACTTGATGGTGGCGTAAAGTGGAATCTTTATCTGCTGACGTTTGATATGGGCCTCCCACTCATCCATCGCTTGTTGGTACAAAGAGTTGTTAAAAGGAAGGGTCGAGCCAATCACATCGGTGTTCCACATAAGAGCCAGGGCTTCTGGCTCCTTCTCTGCCAATTTCTGGAGGGAAGAGACGTCGAAATTGGATTGAAGAAAATCATGATACCGCTTCCCAATCCTTACGTCGTCGCCACTCCAACCTGGGGCAAGGGGACTGTCGGGGGCTTGGACCCTGACACCATCGACGACGCAAGAGAACGCCGATATCAGGCGATGGATATCCACACGAGCTAATAAACATGGATCAAGCTGTCGAATTAGCCCGACCACAAGTTCACATATGCCGCCCGTGAAATCTCGCAACTGGCTGATTGGTTCGAAGACTGAAGAACCGTCACCGGTGTACGTAGCTTGTTCGCAGTGGACACGAGCGTTCAACAGATGGGACCTACAACTCATCAGTGAGAAACGTCATAAAAATATGAAAAGAAGGGAAAGAAAAGTCGTATAAAGACAGCAGACGACAGGAAAAATGGAAAACGAAAGAATATCTGAAGCTTACGTCGAAGGGTTCCTGAGGTCATATCCAATCGGTAGGACCAACTTGTTGGGCAAGGCTGCGAAAGCCAAAGCGTCAGCGCCTGCGAGAGGGTCGTTTGGAGGATAAGCGATTAACGTCAGCCTATAATAGGGGTTTTTACGATTTCGTTTCCTTCTCTTGTAGGTGGGTTGACAACCGCCATGGATGTGTAACCCGGAGAAGAACAATGTACTGAACTCTTCCATGTACCACCCTAGTCCGAAGTCTATGAGAAAGAAAATTTCTTCCTCGACTTCATCATTCTGAGGACTGAGAATGGTCATCGCTGTGGGACAAGCAGGCGAGTCTCCACCATCGACATGGGCCGAGCCAAATTTCCCCAGCGAAGCAATTGCGGCCCCTAAGGACACAAGGGCTTTTAGTTGGGAGAAGTCATCGCAAAAAAAGAAAAAAAAAAAAAAACAGCGAACCTGACTTAAATCGGGAGGGCTCCACTGCCGACGCGACGTTGAGCTGAAAAGACGGATGAGCGACATTTGTATCCGTCCCTACACGAGGAAGGTTCGTAAAAAGGGCCTGAGTGGCGAGTATACGCTCCAATTCAGAGCCTCCTTTCCACATGCCCTTCGTGGCGGATGTCGATCCAGACTTCAGCATGCGTCAATAAGCGTCGGAATACAACGATCAACTGGAACAGCTACCTTTAGGAGGTTGAAACGCATCGCAGCATCGTCATCCTTGACCACTTCAAAAACCTTGTTGTTAGCAGCAGGAGCGCTCATTCGCTTGCGAAGCTGTATCGACAAAGACAACCTGTAGCAGCGGGGGCCGTTGGAAAGGCAATGCGCTCGAGTGCTCCGCTCGAAGGCTATGCCGCCGACAAGCTTTCCGCCTTTCTGCGTCGGCTTATGGGCAGTCATCTCCTCAGGCTTCCCTAACAGGGAGCTCCGAAGTTCGCGAAGCTCCTGAAGTCGTTCAGGCATCTCTTCCCTACCAGCATCGAAAGAAGCGATAAAGAAAGGTCGGAAAACATAGTCAGCAAGCGATGTCCTTGAGAAACACAGACAAAACTTACTTTGCCAAAGCCCAGGTGACCACTTCATCATCCTTTTCCTGACCGGAACCGTACTTGTGTCTGATAAGGACCCTATCATCCATTGAAGGTCTTAGTAGACACACTCCTGAATCGTCCTCGGGTGAACAAGACCTATCAAATGCCATGTTGACGAAAATAAGCTCACCAGTACTCAAAGCTTCCGCCTCGCCGACAGGGGTTCTCTTGTTGGACGATAACCGAAACAGTTTCTCCATCGCTCCTGGTCGAAGGTCACAAACCATGAGGATTATACGACCTTGGGGGTTTTGACGCTGGGGTACCAAAGAATGAGACTTCAGTATATACAACTCTGGGAGCTCGGGGTCGCGACCGATGAGGTCCAGTTTTGTAGCGCCTCTGGGCAACGGCGCCTCTGGAGGCTGCGAAATTTTAGCTGAAGCGGTCGTCGATGCCTTCCGCTTCCTTGGTGATGAAGAAACGGACTCGGAGACGACGATAGTTTGCGCAGAGTTCTCAGAAGAAAGGGTAGAGCGAGTAACGGAAGGCATCTTTCAGGTCGAAGAGGAAGGAAGAGAGACAACATCGTAAGGGGGACTTAGGATTAAGGAGTGAGACCCCTGAATCCACTCGATACGATCCGCTGACGATGCCACAAATGCATTTGGGCAGTTGCGATATCCGACTTGACAAAAGAAAATGGGGCCCAACCCCTGAAATCGTCCAATCGCAGAGTGCAAAAGGCAGCAGACTAAGACATATTCGCACAAAATCAAAGATTTGATTCCAATCAGTTTTGAACGGCGTACAACTCTAACATCTGGTCCCAGAGTTTTGGACAACTAGGCCAGCCAGTTTAGTAGCCGGAACTCCGTCATGATGTCATTATACAATCCTCTGCCATATAAGATGCATATACAAGGCTTGGACCCGCACACAGACCCAGAAAATGTCCCATGAATCAGGCAAGACCATCGCATCTGTCCTTAAATGATATCTGACGATGTTCCACAAGGTGCCATAGGAGAGCCCCACAACGATGGAGGCGACAACCCGAATCGGATCAGTTGGATGCTATATGATCCATACTCAAGTGGAGGTAAGTCTAATGGCGTCGAGTGCACTTGAAACCTTCATGATTGACTTTCTAATTAGATACTCAAGTAACCATAAAACTTGAAAAGTTAACTTACAACGATAGGGGTACTACCACCATCGTCTACGTTGCAATTTGTGCCCCAGGAGACATAAGCGAAGCGTCGGAAGGTTTAAAGAAGTTGATCGAGTATTAGCCACAAGAAATGACCACTTGATACAAGTCATACTGAGAATTAGCAGCACTCGATACACCGGGATGAACCAAGTAAGAGCCACGAACAGAGAGGAAGAAATATTTTATTTTTTGGCTCATCTTTCTCATGGCGACGAAGAGCAAAAGTAGATCAACAGCTAAGTAGAGCATTCATGCTGCTGGCTCAATTGTAGTCTATGAAAATGCCAAACGGCACTTTTCCACAGTTCCAGGGTTATTTTCATCGAATTATCATGCTTCACTGTGGCCCATAAAAGCTGCTCAAAGCCGATCCAAGCCGCATCATTTTGTTTTTTTCACACATCCCTGCTGACCAAGCAGCTCATTCGCCTGACTGCCTTACGTAACCTCCCCTGTACTATCAACTTTGGGCGCTAACAGATCCCTCCCCACAATCGCAAAAGAATCATATGGATCCATGTTTTGATATTTCCGGGCCAACTTTCTCGATTCAACACAAAAGTCGGAGCCTTCCGCCGCTGTGGTGGGGAACTCATATGAACTTATAACTATGCCTATTCTCGAGCATTCGCTTGCTGGTATTTAACAGACTTATTGGCTGAATGTATGGCTCAGACCTAATTAAACACGCCCTCGTGTTATACTCCTTCTGCTGTATACCAAGCAAGTCGAACGACTTATCGACTTCACAAAATGAGATTCTCGGCTTGAAAGATACCCAGTACAAGACGATAGAGGGACTTACTCGGAGCAAATCCCCCACTCCATATTACTTTCCTATGCTCAGGCTCTGGAAGTTGAACCAACCTCCACCCGAACGTTCTTGCGCGAACACCATTTTTTTTTTTTTTTTTCAAAACTTCAAGTCGTTTCAATGATTTTATTATTATTATTTATGCTCCATCTTACATACCTGTCCCCCCCCCCCCGAATCTCATTTTGCTGACCTCTTTTGTCGTACATGTCGAATCGCAATATATCTATAGGTGGTCTGAGACTCTGAGTGAGGCCCTGGATCAAGTCCCCAATCAAGCGCTCGAGTTTTCGCTGACATAATCATTGCCAGACAGTCCGCTCCTTATTCTTCGCACCGACAATGGCCTCCTCGCCTAATAGTCCGCCTCCGCGACAGACCTCACCTTTGTTAAGGTCCATACCATGGTACACGTCTATCGTTATTGGAGCCGACTTATGCGAACCTCTGCATGCTCTCCCTTCATTACAGGTGTGTGTTTTTTTTTGTTTGGTTCATGTATCTGAAGACAAGTTCCCAGTCATTTCTCGTACGTTTGCATCGTCACGACGCGAAACTGTTCAGCGTAGGAAACTTCTCGCGGGACGTCCAGGAAATTCAGCACTTGTTAGGTGTCAGATACGAGATAACTTCGACAGGGGCCAATCTAACTGAACGCATCAATGTTCAATCCACCTGGACGCCAATTCAGGCCGGCAGAGTATGCTCGCTTCTGTCTGCCTATCGCCTACTGGATGTAGCTTGCTTTGTGGAAGGGTTTGATAGAGCTAGGTCTGGACCGCTGGTTCCAAAATCTACGGTGTTCAACGACAGATCTCGACTACTCCCTGTACGTTTCGCAATTCTCTTTCTGCACATGAACTGACTTCTGATAGAGCATTCAAGAGCTACTTGACTGGCCGTCGATCCTCTTTGCTCTGCGCAGCACTTACCTACACTCTACCCTCTCCTACAACGAAGACCAATCGGTCTCTAATTTCGCACCAAGTCGCTTGATCCAATGGCTCGAAATCAGTAACGCCAGATCTAGGGAGTCGAAAGTGGAAGCAAACCTACTTGTCGCTGCTATACATCTGGCATCGCTTGTGCAGGGAGCATCGGATTCGAACGAAGTGCCGGATATCCCTGATAGCGTCGAGGAGCTGGCGGATTTGTGAGTGCCCATGATGGATGCTTCAACCCTCTCGTAATCCCTACGTACAGGTTGTGCAAACCTGAAACCAAGTCCAAAGACGACGTCGCTGCCGCCGCCGCCAATGCCGCTTTTTTGCGCACATTCTGCATGTCTTGCGGTCCAAGATCAAAAAACACGTACGATATCGCTCACATTTGCAACCCTCTTTTTCTGGCTCTGTGGATATCGCCTTTGTGTCTGCTCGCACCTGTCGCGCTTGTGAAGAAGACTTTCCATAAGCAAAATCTGGTCGACACAGCCACTGGCTATGGGAACTGTAAGCCTCCATTGCTGCTAGAGACTGAGAAGACCATATGGAGGGCTCTATTTCGCTTGTCAAACGCTCAGTGCAATCCTGAGTCGGCCATCAAAGAGATTATGGGGGGCGTGAAATGGCAGGAGCTTGGGCAGCTGTCGGATATGAACGATGTTCGGCGGTGGTTCTCCACAGGTACGTTCTCCAGCGATACTTTTATGTTTTATTTTAATAGAGTAGCAGGGTCCGCCCCTGCTAGTGGTCCTGACACCACTCCAGCCATAGACGTGTCCATGGAACCGGAGGACAGCCCCGATAGCAACCAAGACCCATCTCCTACAGATCTTCTACGCGATGCCGAATCTTCGAGCATGGCTCTTGGTTTGACAGAGGTCGACAACACCGATCTCCCGCCTCCATCTCCGTCCAGCACCCGATCCCTTTCTCTTAATCTCGAAAGCTTAACGAAGCCGTCTTCTTCCAAACGCTCAGAGTCGCCTGCTGTTTCAGCGTCGGATGGTGGCGAAGACGAAGGCATTACGCCTGATGCATTGCGTTCCCCTACACCCAGTGCACCCTGCCATCAATCTGCTTTGAATTCCCTTATTGCAAAGCGCGCAAAACCAGCCACGCCTTCAGTTTCGGATAGCGATGAAGACGAAAGCATGGAAGCCGAAAAGATGGTGAAATTGAACATGCCTGATGCATCGCCTTCCCCTACGCCTGATGGAGCCAGCGTGCAATCAGATTCGAATCCATCGATCGACACACCATTACCTGCTGATGGCCAACCCGACTCTGACGCTCGATCGGAATCCTCCAAGGATGGTGATGTAAATAACTCGGAGGATGCCCAGGCTCTGCCGTCGACTGTACGAGCGAGTAGTCGTCTGGCATCCAAGCTTGGCCCCAAGAGCCTGGCCACCCCAACATCAGTCTCAGGTGCATCAAAGTCCAAGAAGAGAAAAAAGGCCCCGAAACATGTTCTCGATGATCATGCATCCGAAGGGGACGTTCCAGAACGACCAATCGATGTCGACGCCTTTGCCGCATACAGAGAACCTGTGGCTTCGAAACAATTTGTACGTTTTCATATATATAGAATATTGAAGACCGCATACGCATTTGTCAACTATTCAAGTGTATCAAAGAAGAAGAAGATGTTCTCGATACCACTTCAACACCTATTCGCCTTAGCTGCGAAAAACCTCACTACGCCTTCGACGCTGCTGGCGGTCGACACGAGTTTTCGCCATCGTTCCATGTGGGTGATCCGTTTTTTTACGAATACGAGCCATAAATTTCCTCCTTTCAGTATGAGGATTATTATCCTCGCGTTGCAAGTTTTTTTAAGCGCGTTGGGGAGTCATTCGTCGATGGCAAACCGTTGCACGTCGCTGATCCAGCTAGCTCGGTAATCGCGATTGTTGACTACGATCGCTACATCAAGATGTCAATGGTCGAAATTTCAGGCATTCTTTGCACCAAGAATATCGTTGTGACTGGTTATCCGACCCCGTCAACTCAGTTCGACAGAAGAGGTCTCCGAGACCTCCACGACTTCAAGAGGGCGGTATCTATCCAAGGTACATGCTTACTACTGCGTTGTTTGAAGTGCTCAAGGAAGATTATTTAGACTACTCATTCGGTCCTACGGACGATGCACTCAGTGCTCCCAACACTGTTTCCGGAACGCTGAGGCAGCTCCTCGAGAGCGTACAGGCAGGTGTCAAAGGTAAGATACTCAACGCGTTAGAGTTTCCTAGGATCACAGTGCCCCCTGGAGCCCCCGCCTGGCTGACTGACTACCTCGCTTGGGACGTCACACGAGGCGGGCACAACATGTTGAACAATTCCGTCTATCCTGCTTCGGACATGCACTGGGGTCTGGCTGGGACGGCCGATACGGTCACGTTCATGCATGTGGATAGCGATGGTCTTTCCACTGGTATTCAGGTCATGTGTGGGTCTAAAATCTGGGGCTTTTACCGCGAACGTCCTGGAAATGTCATGACTTCAACCACACCTTTGATACATGAAGGTTTCAACCTTGACGAAGTGGTGGAGGAATCGGACTTCGATCTCGAGGCCATCGTACTCAAACCGGGCACCCTCCTGTACGTATTCCAATATATCCGGTGGAATGCAAACCGGGCACCCTCCTGTACGTATTCCAATATATCCGGTGGAATGTAAACTAACTTCGATCCAGTCTAATGAGGCCGAACACCCCGCATTTTGTGTTTGGGCCTCACGACACGATATGTCATGGTTTCCATTTTTATTGTGCATCTACAATGCAAGCAACACTCTGCGGACTGATACACACCTTCGTACTCAGTACGTTTATCACGAACATCTCTCATCCGCCAACTCGACACATTCTTCGCCGTCTTTTGGTATTTTTCTTTGATGGCCTATTCAAAGATCCTTATGATGACGAAGGTACTCAGTCTTTCATTCGTTTTTTTTTTTTTTGGCTGAAATGGACTCAGACATGGAGATCCAACATTTACCCAACATCGCCACACTGGATGGTGTTTTGGACCTCCTCTCGCTCTGCAATCTCGTCATTTTAGGCAATGTTCTCGACTATCGGACATACAGCGCCCCAAACCAAGCCGAGAAAAAAGAAATTACCCCGTTGCAAGCTTTGAACATGGAAGGTTTCGACCAGAACGACATCCCTTGGGATGAACGAGTATCCGCCTGCTATGCAAGAGGCATCGCCATCACGGTGCTTCGAGCCATCCAACAGCACTGTCTCATCGTTAACGGCGAAGGATATGAGCAGTCCCTTTTACCAACGCGAATGCTTGCCCGTCAAATCAAGGGTTTATTTTTGTATAAAAAGCAGGCCGTTCTGTTGGAACTAGAAGGGGTCCCTCATTGTACAGTATCGTTATTGGAAACACAGCTTCAGAACATCCTCGCATGGGCGCCTGACATCGCAGACGTTTATCACGAAGAGGTCGAGAGTCTTCACTTTGGACCTACAACCGGCTTTTCTGTGCACTGGTTGATGGACCCACTGGCCATTCTTCGCGGTATGTGACTTTGGTACATGTTGTGCCCTAAGCTTACTCTAGATCTCAGACAAATCCCCGGATTTCTTAGCTCTGGGGACAACCTCATTGGACCGCAGATTCTTTTCTTTCAAAGCCGAGCCTCTTCGTCCTACAAAGCGTCTTCGAACTGAGTAGTCCACATACCAATGTCATGCTAACCATCTCTTTCTCTTTCGCTGCCTATATATAATTACTTGCCTTTTATTTTATTTTATTTATCATGTTGCTGTACGTCTTCAAATCCAGACTTTTTGAAGAATTCACTTTCGTCTTTGGCGTGATTTTGGGGAACTTACTGGCGGAAAGATAATGGACCACGAGCCTGAGCTTAGTCATCCTCACATTTTCTTGACTGTCTTGGTCAGCATCACTTGAATGGATTCGTATTCCGGTATTAACTGATGCTCTACTTGCATATCAACAAATCATGAGAATATTAAGGCACCCTAATCGAAGGGGGAAAAATCACATTTTATTGGCCTATGACTGTACGTCGTATAAAACGTAATCCTATTCGCTAGATACGTTTTCCGAATACAAGAATCAAGAAAGCCGGGCAAAATTTTCTAGGCGAGACTGACGAAGAGTGCCATGACCCACCGCCAGCAGTTCCGCTGCATGTTCCGGTTGGTATGGCGAGTAGTAACTGCGCACATGCTTGAATGGAGCGGCGGAGAAAGTAGAAGGAACATGAAGGTTTGCGTACAAGTCATCAATCAAAGACGGATCAAGGTTTTGTAGCCTGCTGGTCGATGCAGGATGGAGGTGGATGTTTTGAGATCGATTGCTAGCCACCGCGATTGCCTAGCAAATCGGAGGCATGAGTGACAATGTCATAGAGCGTTACGTAGAAAGCGAAGACGAACCCTGAAAAGCTTTTGGGCTGCTCTAAACACGTCAGGATGAGGCCGATAAACAGCATGGTAAGCATCAACTGGTGAAGGTATTGCCCCCACGGCCTCACTAGACACCAGCAAGGTTATCCCAGCAACAACGGACTTCACCTGTTGAGAGGTTGAAGCAACTCTCGACTGTGGAGACTGCGCATGAAGGATGTAATTCGGGTCTTCCGAGAGAAAAGCCCAAAATCCAGCAAAAGTGGGAGCTGATTGCTGGATTACAGAGATCAGCAAATCTCTGAGACACGTAAGGTGCGGAATGTCGCTGAAGAGGGGTCGCTGATGAACGATCACGGATGCATGAAGGACGGCGTCTGCTGAAAGCACTTCGGGTCCTGCTGATAAATCCCACCAAGGGAAAACCGTATGGGTGAGACTGTGCAGCAACAGTTTGCCATGTTCGAGCTCGAAGAGCTGTGAGACCAAGGCAGGAGAAAAATCTTCTTGGTGGTGCGCCGATGTCTGCATGCTCCGCCAGTCCGCCAGAGTCCTCCACAAGACGCTGCGAACAGGTGACCAAGGAGGCGAGTCGAGAAGGGACTCTACCGGTGGACAGACGTAGGAAAGTGGCCTAAAGTCGACTCGTAGAACCTCCAACAGGGTGGAATGACGACGGGAGAACAAAACACCGAAAATCTGGTATCCGGAATAAGGGTCAGCTACGCAGCATGAAATGAGACGCAGATGTGATGTACCTGGTTGAGGAGATCATCGGCATCGCCCCCTGGATTTCTCGCTTGGATAATGACTTTCATCATCATTGACAAGCCGTAAAAATGGCGCACCGCCCTCCTGACCACTGCGTAAGGATCGAACCAGCTCCATACGTAGCTGAGAGATCTGCTGACTCGAGCGAGAGAGTTAGCGACGTCGGTGTAGAAATGGGGGCATAGGAGTGGAAGACTTGTGGAATACCCAATGCCGAATGCGTCAGAGTTGAAAAGCCCTTGTAAAACAAGTGACAGGCGGTCCCGAAACCCGTCGAGAATGGCAGCAACGAGGCTTGACGTTTCTGGATTCGAAGCTCTAGCCGTACACCAATGATCCAACTTGAGCCACACCTCTTCTCGATACCGCAAGTAGGCTTCCTCAAAAGTGTTGCTTTCTTCTGGGGAAAGCACACTGGCGAAAAGGCTCTCATGTTCGTGGAGGTGTCGTCCGTAAACTTCGTCGAGAATTCCGAAGAATTGGGCATCCAAGATGTCCGGTGCCGGGCTGAATTTTGCCAAAGAGACCTCGAGACGAGTCATGTCAAGGTCAGGACCTTCTCCCCTCTCCCTTGCGGAGGCGCTGTGAGAAGAACATAGAAAATCCAGAGCCAACAGAGACTGAGTGATGAAAACTTCTGCCAGCTGTGGGATTAGACAGTCGAATTCGTCAGTTATGACAAGAGCACGATAAACACATCAAGAAATTTGATATAACTAACCGGTTTCGAAGAAGGGCATAGGCGATCCAAAGTGACGGGCGTGATTACAGACGCAGGCCAAAGACGCGAGTACCTGTGCAGCCTGCAAACTTGATAGAAGAAACCGACGTCCTTGATGATGTTGGCGAGGCGAAAGTGGAAAGACGGAACATCAATATTAACATCTCGAGCATCAAGCATTAGCTGCTCAAAACGTCGTTCTTCAGGGTACGTCATGTTGTGGTCGATCGCCAGACGCATGGCGGCCACTTCTGTGTTGTCTTTCTCATGTCCATGTTTGTTGGATGATATCCACGACAAAACATCCTCAGAGAACTGGCTGGAAGAAACCAAGTCTGTATATATATATATATATAAATCATTCACTACGATGCGCCGAAAGGGAGGAATTCTGACCTTGATCGTAAATAGCGGTAAGCCAAGTAGTCTTCGACCTGATATTCTCCCTCAAAAACCCAGACTCGCCTTCCAAAGCAGAGATCCTATCTGATACCTTCGCCGCACAAGCCAGAGACGAGTGAGTGCTGTATATTTCATCAATCTGTGCCGTCACCTCATCCAGCCTTCCCATCTCGTGTTCCACTCTTTTTCGAAGCGTAGAAACAAGGAAGGTAGAACGAAACCGACGACCTTTCAAGGTCTTCCAAGCATATCGATCGCTTGTCCATCGGATTTCACAGAAGCGATTAGAGTGTGGATTTCTCTTCAGGCAAGAAGGTTGAACCAACCGACCGCTGATGACCAAGTCGATGGCAAACTGAGGAAGAAGCCCATCCAGCTCAGGGAGTGTAGGAGGGGTCTCCAGCAGTTCCATGAAGGGATCGTCCAGGACAGACATCGAAGGACCCCGTCCAAAGTCCTCGTTGTCTGCGAAACAGACAAACGCATAACCTGAGAAACACCTGAGACTCTCTTCCTGGATCGATAAAGGGAACGAGTCGCGATGTCTGAATTCCCGTCTACCACCCTTCAAGTTCAAATAAATCAGTATAACAAAAAAAAAAAAAAGGCACTTACCTCTTCCAAAACTCGCTCACCGACCTGAGAATGTCATACGAATGAATGAGGGATCGATCCAATCTGAGGGAATGAGAACTCAACAGTATTCACCAAATGGTCGTGGTATTCCATCGGTCGAGCCAGGGTCCTTGACTATGTGGAGATAAGAGAGAGAATAACCAAGGGTGGTTCGATTTTATTCCATTTTCATACCCTATTGCGTGACACCGATTGAGCAATCCCATACCATGTAGCGGAGGGAGCAAGCATGCAAGTCCACATCCAAACATTCAACGATCCGGCGAAAGTAATCACATTGGGCATCGGCCAATTTTATTCAACGGAAAAACTCGCAGTACAAAACAAACAAGGCAACAAGATGACTGGGATACGGATGATGAACAGGGAAAGAGTTGATCCATGCCAAAGATGCCACGGGGTGGGTAAAATTTCCTTCGGGAAACCTGAGAGCAGCCTGGTTTCTGAAAGCCTGGTTATGAAGAGCAACGAAGACGACGGTTACGATGATATCCCTGTACATGCAGTCTTCGGGTCCGCGACTGAGATAATAACCTGGATGAAGGAATCCGAGTGGAACATGGCAAAAGTGGCATAAGGCTACCGCGTGGTCGTCGTTAGACTCAATTCCCCCACTGAATTCGTCGTAGAAGTTCGATTTGGTCGACCCAGTAAGGGCACGAACGGTTGGGCATCCACCGAGGCCTTCTTTGTGCTTTAAAGAGGTGACACCAACTGCGGCACAGGCGCTACAATAGCCCAGATACTCATCCAACTCCCGCCTCAAATCAACCATGAAGGAGTCGAAGAAAGCCTGGAAGAAAAAAGGTCAGTGTATTCTATAGCTGTGAAACAACCTCTCATCTGAGGAAGCCCTGTGTAAAAAAAAGGCGGGGGGGAGGGAATAACACTCACCATCGTGAAGTTGTTGTATGAATGCAACGGTCGCTTTCCTTGTTATCAATTTGCTGATGAAGGTCAGAGCTATCTGAGAATATATACCGCGTACTGCCGAAAACATGTCCTTTTTTTTTGTTGTTTTTTTGTCCGAAACTTAAAGTACAAACTTCGTCGTGAACTATAGAGAAAGTTCAAGAAGCAAAGCATAAACTCAGATTCACGTTTGCGAGGGAAACGAACCCCCCCCCCCTTAGCCTGCCAATGGGTTCTTTTTCATTACAAAAATACAACAAAAACGAGATTTGGGCAGTCCCAACAATGTTTGCTTTGATTTCTTTTTTTCTGCCATGACCCTATTTTGGTTATCTACGTACCCTATGGGCTATTTATACGTAAATAAAAGTGTACCAGGTTTGCACGGCGTACAAACCTAACAGTATTTGAGGAGTTCATGTGTTAACTCGCCCCAAACTACAAACGAGCGATTGTCAGGCTTTGCACAAGAAAAGGTTTGAGACAAAAATACTCACAATATATATACTGGCTTCTCCATGGTCTCCAGTGCACAAATGACGTGACAGCAGGCCGTCCGCTGGACCACGACATACTCAAGACAAGGGAAAAGAAGTTTGACCCTCTCCGAGTATACAAGAAGGTCACGAGATATCATACCGCCCAGCACCCTCAACTCTGTGTGATTGATCGTGTCTGGGATGTCGTTCATATGGCGTGAGTGTCGATGAGGAAAACTGAGGATCTTCAAAGAGGGGCAGTATTCTGCAAATGCCCGTAAACTGGCAAAAGTAGAGGAAGGCGCATGGACACCGGCTGTCTCCCCACCTCCGATATTGAACTGCTCCAGTCGGGTACAGGAAGTGGCGATTCGATAGAGAGTTTGGTCAGTGACCTCCAAGAACTTGAGGGACGGGGAGAAAAGGAAGGTCTTGAGTGCTGTCCACCGCATCACTGGCCAAAGATACGGGTCTAGAATGGATTCATTTACGGGGCCGTTGTCGTAGAAATGAGCCCAAGAGGTATCGGGTCGATGGTTCACAACCACACTCTCGACGCGCGGGCTCTCTGCCAAACGAGAAATCAACACGTTACACATCGGGCCGCTGATCTTCTGGGCTCTCGACTCCAGATGCACGCTCGTTAGCTTGGGCATATTGAAAAGGAGATTCGGTCTGATCACATCGACCGGAAAGGGTGACGATACGAAGAGCTTTGTAAGAGACGGCAGAGAGACCGAAGGATCGCCTGGTGGAAGGGCTCCGAATGCGTGGTGGGGGAGAGGGCGAGGAAAAAATGTGAGGGAAAGCTGCTCTAAGCGTAAGAGGAGTGGAAGGACGGTGTAGAGATCCGAGGGTGGCTCCACGTCAAACAGGAGGGTGAGGGTAGAGAGGTTGTAGAGCGAAGGGGCAACAGAACGGAAAGGCTCGCTGTCTAGAGGTCTCATTCGAGAGAACACTAAAGACGAGATCCTTACAAGATGGGTTGACGCTCTGAACAAAGTAAACGATGTTCCTGGCTCGGGATCTTGAACCTCAAGCACCTCCAGCTTCCGATTGCGGTCTTCTGATGGCAGCAGCGAGAAAAAAGTGGCCATATCGTCGACATCAACAGGACCAACGAGCTTCACACTCTTCAAAGAGGAGAGAATCGGGGGAAGACCGTCCACTCCCGCCAAAAGAGCAACAAAGTTGCGGAAGGCGAGCCTAGCGGCACGACAGCGAAAGTCCAGCACAAGATGAGTCATGTATTGGGCGTATCGACGCAGCCTCTCCAGTTTGACACTTGCGGGAGGATCGTGTGGCAAGCAGCCGAAACCCTGTGTATGGCAGGAAAAGCGAATGAGAAGACCATCAATGGCAGTCAGCAAAAGCATCCACTCACGCTTATCGCTTTGCAATCTCTACAAAAGATGTGACATTTGCGTCGACTCATCCTGGGTTGATACTCCAGGCAGGAAGGTGGCAAAATGCGAAGAAGGGGAAATAAGGACTTCTGGTAGATCGACCACAGAGGTCTTATGCAGACCTCGTGAGTGCTCTTGGTGAGCATCAACAAGCGTAACAAGTCTGTAGAGCATTCCAGCGTCTGGGCGATGAGGAGGACCAGATGAGGTTGATCGAGGATGGTCAGTAACGCGTAGTTCATCACTGGACGGTACGATAAAAAAATCAGGGGCTCAAAAGGATTGGCCTATTAAATAAGGAGATATAATTACCCCCCCCCACACACACACACACACAAAACAATTCGAGCTTTATTTATTTCTATTTCATTCGATTTAGGTAGGCAACTTTCCTTGTTTAGTCAACCGCAAAAGCAGGGGGGAAAAAACCCCCTTTGGGAAGACACCGTCACGAGTTCTCTTCCTAGGAAGGGGGGAAAATTTTGGAAAAAGATCCGAATGCTTTCAGAAGACAGATGGAGACAGGTGGAGTGTCCCACCGGGTACATCTCAAAAGTATGGTTGGTAGTTGCCTTGTACACTGGTCAGATCGCAGCTGGAGACCCCGTTTCATACAAAAACTGACGCCCGCATGCCCAATCGGCCGATCGAGCAGAGTTCTCATCTTAGTCGAGGACGCCGAGCAGACAATCGAGAATGACTGGCTCTAATAATGAGAACTCGCAACCATACAATGTGCTCTAAGGTTGTAGCAATTCGCCATTCAGGTGGCCCCATCGTCATAAAGACATTTGAAGAACGAGATCTGCCGTTCGGTCAGAATGGGATATCTGATAACTGAAATATTGTAGTCTTGAAGTGGACAAGCTCTAGAGTTATTTGGATGACAGACTATGAAGCTAAGGGTTCTCGCCGTCGGTGTCTGACTGGAAAGAGATGATAAAGAGACCCACCGGCAAACGGAGTCCAGAACAGCAGCGCCACCCACACATGCATAAGTCCTGCTGCTGGAGGGTTCCGCTGGAATGAGTAGACAAATTAGAGACAAGATTTGATCGTTGACCGAATATTGAACACGCACCAAGAATGATGGGTGGCAAAGGTATATTGGTCCTGAGGCGAAGAACCACGCTATGGTAGACGTCCTCGTCATAGACTTCACTAGGGGGACTGAGAAGGCCTCGTTCTATAAGGCCTGCAGTCAAAACCCATCAGAGCCGTCAATTTTTTATTTTTTTTTACTGCACCAAAAATGGATCTCTACCTGCTATGACGAGCAGATTGCAAGTCTGCTCGGTCCGATCAGGAAAAAAATCTCTAGGAGGTCTATCGTGAGCCATGTTGCAAATGAAGTATATGTTGGTATGCAATATACGTGTAAGCATGGTAAAGACAAATGGAGCAACGGATGATTACCAAGCTATAAAAGTCAACAGGCCAAACCGAAACTGCATGCCCGCAAACATGATGCACCAGAGACCCAATATGCTGGGGGATGAGACAGAGTACCCACTCTATACCTGTCCAAGGTTGCGATACGACAGGGTCGTATCGATCGTTGGTATGTGAAGGCACCTCAGTTATCCACCTGCATCCATCCACTGACAACCCGAGCCCTATAGAGAAGGTCAAGTGGGAGTGCATCAACATTGATGATAGTATTAACGATGGCTGCGGAAATGGTGTAGCGGCGCCAAAAATTATCCAACAGATTCACGACAATATGCCTATCCCTCCTATCGTGCTCAGTAGGATCAACGATGCGACTTCTGTAAGGATTCGAGCTAACAATTACTTAGTGACAAGCATCTCTGACTCTTGGTATGAATGCTCGATCTGCGTCTACGGGGCCGATGTACTCAGGGCATTGAAAGAGTAGGTCAACCAACCTGTCTGTAAGAGCCTCACACTGACGGTCAGATAGGTACTTCGTTCCGGGAGGGTTCGAGGATTGGACAGATGTCCTCGGTATATGCGATAGAGAGGTCCTTGTAATTCAGTACGACATCATGGCCTTCAATTACCTGGAGGGCCTCGCCAGCCACTGCCAAGAAGTGTTCGACACTTGAGTAGCAGGAGATGACACAAAAATGAGACGATCAATGAAACAAGTTGCCATCTCGTGCTCACGTGTGATACATCCTACATCGAAATATATATATTATGCCCCCCCTCCCCAAGAAGAAACAAGACGACGCCTTTGCAACTATATGGCTCAACCAAAGTGTTACCTCGTATCCACACTTAATCTCAATGGTGAGCCCAAAAAAAACAAAGCTCGATGCAGTTTTCTGAGACCCTTACCCCACAGAAGATCTTCGAAAAGGCATTATCAATATAGAAGATTGGTATCGCAGTGACAGCGCTCCTGGACAGCAGAGAGACGTTGTAGATCTAATAACGAAAGGCTTCAATCTCCCACCAGTCGTCCTGAGTACGTTTTTTTTTCTTCTTCTTCTTATTTTTTTTCCTTTTTGTTCCGAGGACCAAGCAGAGACAGTGAGCTCATCACTGCGACAGACCTGGTAACAGGTATAAATGGACAACCACCAAAAGTGGTGTGCATTGCAGGGCACACCGTTCTCAATGCTATCGCCTGGTAAGCCTTTTTATTTTATCTTCTGGACCGCTCTGATCGAGCTTCACCGTAGGTTGTTCAACAACGACAGTCAGAACCTCACATCTGATCAGATCCGAGATTTCTCCCTTACTCATATCTGCGTCTATTGCTATCTCAACCTGACAGACGAGGAGGTGGGACTGATTATCGAGGCCTCGAACAACTTCTAATGGCTCGTGCATATCCACTGCAACTACTCTGCTGTTGGGAGCGGCTCTGTTATAAAACTAGATTTTTGAATACACTCGGCCCCTGTTGAAATAAGCCTCATATCGTCGGCGGCCAGAACGTTTGGAATCCAAGAGAAACCGTAAATTGGGTAGCAAACAAATGAGCTAGCCATATACATGTATCGTAGGCAGCGAAAATGAGAGGGAAGATAAATTTCCATGGCCGAGCACGCACTGACAGGAAGAATTCCCCGATTTCCAACAGTGCTGACTGGCTCATGCAAAGCCGAAAGACAAAATGGGGTTATGGAGTTACAATAGCATAATGTTGACAAGCGACAAGTGATCTGGTAGCGTCGCGGGCTTTAAAAAACAGGTGATTGAGCCATCGTTATCTACGTCAAACCCCAAGGGGGTAATCCATCAATTGCAGACAATTTTCCAAAGTCGGTCCACATGTTCACACCCTTCGATGTGTCCAGGTGCGGAGGATGGATGGGAAGGACATTTTCTGAGTTTTCCTAGAAGACAGTAACTACAGCATGGAGAAGTTTAGCTGCACCATGGATGGAGTTGACCATGGATTGTAAAAATAAGAGCGACATTGCGCTGACACACTTGAAGCCATTTGGAGATTTGATTAGTGATTGCCGACGCTGATGGCCACATACGAAGCCACTATATAGCTAGCTGGGAGAGGGAGACCTTGGCCAACAAAACACTCATGTCCGTACTGGATCGGTTGTCTCGAAGGTCTTATTTACCACGTCCTCGCCACGAGCTTTGGGCTGCCTTGAATATATCAAGTGGGTGATTCATCGTGGTCAACGACCTTTTCATTCATGGATTTTCCTTTTCCTCTCTTCACTGCTTGCACCCTTTGCAGGCAAGGCGACCCGTGGTGAGATTATATGGTCCACCGAAAGCGACAGCGAGCCGTCAGCCTCCTTGTCACATATACCCGCGAGCATCGAGGATATCATTACCCTGATCTACGATGGACACAGGATTCCTCCGCTTGTATTTTCCAGTGAGCATTGACTCGATCTACCTCTATTCGACGCGCTGACGGGATTGAACAAGTCAATCATTCACCCAATACAGGTCAGCTACTGCTTCCAAGGGTTATCCATGGGAACAAGATCGTGCAGGCTCTCGTGAGGTGTGTCTGTCCGAATTTAAGGTTGCCTATATGGTGCTTACCCACCCAGCTTCGAGCAACAATACAAAGATATCACTTCCAGCGTACAAAAGTCCGTCATTCGAGCCTCGCAGATAATGGTCGTCATATACGCCGATCTGACGCCTGTGCAAGAAACCGAAATTAACACAACATACGAAAAACATTTCATGCGCTATACCTCTTGCCTCAGGTGCCTCCACCAAAACGCAGAGCGACACGAGTTGGAGGATAAGCTGGAGCGTATACAGGAGATAATCATAGGCAATGTTTAGATACCGAATCGACGTAGCCATTCTTCGAGCCATACACTTTAAAAAGAACACCCTCTTTGAAAATGGGTTCGACTCATGTGACTGATGGAAACACTACCTATAAGAGATGATTCGCCTTTCAAGAAAAACGAACAGATAATACTATGGCCCCCGCCATGCTATCTCTCCCAAAGGTCGCCGAACGGCCTCTGTATGGAACATGCACCACTAAAACTCTGAACGGTCGGTATCTCCAAAGACACAATCAAACGGGGACTCTGACAGACTCTAAACATTAGGACTTGTGTGCCAGGGAATGGTCGAGCTTTCCGATGATGAAACAACTTTCATGAGTGAAACCGATATCGTAGTCTCTATTTAACAGGGACTTGTATGCCCCTTGATTGTTCTTGGTAAGCAAGGCTGACCACCCCGCGTCTCTTTACAGGTTGTCACTGACTCTCATTGAAGTCCCATATCCTCCAGAGACTCCCTACAGTAATTGTAAGAGAAAATGTATTGCCGGATCACAAATTCTGCGGGCCATCCAAAGGTGAGTTGTCCTCTCTTCGGACAAGCACTTTGATTCTCAATAAACCAAAGGTTCCACCAAAACAAAATCCTCCAGCCCAACGAGGAGCAAAAGGCGTCCTTCGATTGTATAGAGCTTCCGATTGCCGAATACTGCGATTTGACACCAGAAAAGAGGTGTGAAGCGGAGGCGTACCATAGAGCGCACGAGATCGAGCATCTGGGACAGAAGTTCCTGGATCAAGAGAGGCAAATAGAACAGCTGATTATGGAATACGTCGATTAGTCCATACCGCCCTTGCAAATTTACCGGTCTCAGTGTTCGTGTTGAGCACAAAGCAATGTGAAACGTGGCAAATTACGACCAGATGTGCACGCGGTACAAAACTGAAACGTACACAAGAACGAGCTCCATCACAGGATGACTGCCTGATGCATGTTCTTTTGCATTCTATAACATACCACCCAAATGATTTCGAACAGGGAAACATCAAATGACCACTTCCATTGGTATCACCAAGTTACATTTACTCAGAGGATGGTTCTCGATCGCCTTTCCAAGTGAACACTGCCGCGCGATATTTTGGGCATGTGGTTTTCCAGGATACGGAGCTTACTGCACCTCACATTCCGCCCAAGGCAAACCAGATTAATGGAAAAAAAAAATGATGGCTCATAGTACATGAACCGATTCGGGCCATTATGACATCATAGCGGGGTCCAAACAGATATGCCGACTCTTGTAAAAGTCGACATTGATGCGAATACATGGAGAACGCTTCAAATGTTGTCTGTCCACCCTTTCGAAGTATTATACACTGGACTAGTAGCTCCTTATGGCTGACTGCAAGGATAATCAACTTCAACTTCAAAGACCTTTGAATTCCGACCAGATCTGGCTTTTAACTTTAACTCTCTTCAGATCGCTGTCAAAACCGAACCTCTTTTTCAACGAGTGGGTATGACAAAGATTGATCTGGACAAAGTCTTCAGCAAGAGAAGCCAAGTCCCTATTGCAGAACTATGGACCTGTTTGATTTTGGCTTGTGAGCGAATACGATCATCCTGCGCCGCCCCTCTCTCACTTCTCTCTGGCAGCAAAGGCGCGTCGTGGACTCTTGGCATGGTCCCCGGCAGAGGATGAACAACCTTACTCAGCCACAGCTATCAACAGCACCACGACCGAAGACATTCTTGCCCACCTTTACGAGGGGTTGGTCATGCCCCCCATTGTCATTTTCTGTAAGGTCCCCCCAATCTTCTATTCCAAGAGAAATCTGATATTCTATGTATATCTCATGTTCGCTTTTAATGGCAACAGACGACATAGGCAAGATGGCAAAGGGGAAACATGTACCCAAAGTCGTTAGAGGTAACCAGATTGTCCAGGCGTTAGTCGAGTATGTGTTTCTTCTATTTCTGTAGCATATGGACATTAACTTTACTTCTCCCAGTTTCGAGGAGAATTTTGCGAAAGATGCCACCGAGGATCAAAGAGATGCTCTTCGTTCTCGGACGCTCACCATTGTCAAATACAACGCCCCCAACACCGACGTTCAGCAGAGGATTACCAGCCTTTTTGATCATTACTCAGCGTACCCAAAAGTATCACAGTGTGAAGTGACCGGTGAATGATTCTAACGTACCATTTCATTCCCGCATCCATGGTGTTTTCGATTATCTACCCTAAAAAAGACCCGTTTATCGAGGTAAACGTCTAATTCATGCCTTTTTGTAAGCGCACTTGCATAAGTTCCACATGGTCTCGAGCAGGCCCATTTCATTTGAGAATTTTGGACTGTCCAATACTATCAAAAGGGAACGCAGATTTTTTTTTTTTTTTTGCCTCCAAGTTGCCCAGATCTAGTTCTATATTCAGAAGGTGCCTATTATCGAGTTCATCGGTGTTTGTAGGGTTTGATCCGAACTGCCGAGACTGAGAACTTGGAACGCAAAACAAAACCGTAAATCAGGTTTTGATAAACGCTCATGTATTCGCCACGGCATTTACCTCGACAACCTAAACTCCCCAAGCCTCGTTACGAAACCTGGCCTGCTCATAATATTTCAGGTGGGATTGCTTCGTGGTCAATTCACTTGGCAGTGTTGATTTGGGTGCCTGACAGAAAAAGCCACTAACGGAGAGATTATATGGTCAAAGGACCGCAACAGCGGAAGGGGCGGACCCCTGATAGACATCGCTGCAAGTCTGGAAGACATAATCACTGACATCCACGATGGACACCTGATCCCGCCCCTCGTCTTATCTTGTGAGGCCTCTTTTGACTCTGTGTATCCGCCCTGTTCATCTCCTGCTAAAGTCGATCGCAAAGTCAATGACGGTAAGTGGCTGCTTCCGCGAGTCATAATGGGAAACAAGATCGTCCGGGCTCTGGTGGCGTGAGTGGTTTTGTTAGCTTGTGTACTCTGCGCAGGATCATAACAATCTGGTGTAGTCTTGAGGAAAAGTACAAAGACGTGACATCCAACGTCCACCTCTCTGTCATCCGAAACTCAGAATTAATAGTGATCATATACGACGACCTCACTTCTCAGCAAGAAGACCAAGTGAACAAGACATTCGAGAAGTATTTCATGCGGAACCCTTGGTGCATTAGATGCGTTCACGAAAGGGGGAAACTCGACCAGTTAAAAAAGAAAGTAGCCGACATACAAAGTATAGCGGTAAAATTTCCATAGATACAAAATCAATGTAGATGGCGTCATTGCCTCAACTCGTTCTGCGGTTACTTAAAGCTCAAACAATTAAACACGTCTGGTTTCTGACAACTACCATCCATGATTAAAATACCGGGCATTGGCATAAAGCCAGTGTTGCTGCGCCCCAACGTCGGAATGTGGGCTACATGGGACATATACCGTGAGTGGCGAATACTTTGCTGATAAAATGTCCTTCCTCTTACACAACTGCCAGTTCGCATCAAGGATGGAACCATCCGATGGCAGGCCCATACAGATAGGCCAGATACTTCAAGCCTCAGCAACGAAGACAGGTTCAAGTTGATGTACAACGGTTTTTTGGTAGCTCCAATTGTTTTGAGTGAGTCCCCCCCCGCCTGGCTTGTGGATGAAGGCAACTGAGTGAGTCAGACTGGGATAGATCGGGAATCCGTCATTGCTCAACCTGTATCTCGGGCCAAAGCACCCTAGATGCGATATACGAGTGCGTTATCTGACGGAAGCCAAGGTCACGAAGCACTGGCTAAAGTGTTGATGCGTTTGTTCTAGATTCTACTTGGGAGAAGATACCACCCATTCCAAGGACAAATGTCTACGAGCACGACTTTCTTCCAGGGCATCGGTTGTAGAATACGACAATCTAACGCCAGACCAAGCAGATGCGGTGGCTCGGTTGTATACCCTAGATACAGTTGTTACCTAGACATGCTGAATCCATACAACTCGACGACCTATATGATTGATCGCAAACGCCTGAAGGCATGCCGATCATGATCCGACTGGAGACCCCTTTATAAATGAGGCCATTCACAATGACTAAAATCATCTCAAGTAAATCACCTCCCCGCCACTGTCGACGATGGGCTCAAACATGCCTCACTACAGGACCTATAACACGAAGGCTTTGAAAGGTTAGTTTTTTTCTTTGTAGAAATACACATTGCAAAGGATGTCTAATGATCAGCTCATGTAGCGCTCCTGCTCGATGGCAACATTGGGTTGTCAGACGACGAAACTATGCTCATGGGTGGTTGTGATATTGCAGCCGCCATACTCCGTGGCTTTGCCTGCCCCCTTGTTGTTTTTGGTGGGTGACATTTAGGCTGCTTTGCCTGCTTCAAAAGTGGACTACTAACAGAGTTCAACAAAAGCTTCTCTCGTCCAAGAGCATTCTGACCAGAAGCCCCCAAAAAGGTGCATTGCGGGCTCTCAGATCCTTAGAGCCATCATAAAGTGAGTTTTTGGATGCTAAAGAAAGCTGGCTGATTAAAGACGATTCGAAGATTCCATCGGGATGAAATGATCAATGCTACTGAGGAGGAAAAGAACATGTTTGATTGCATCGAGCTTCCCACTGCAGAGTATAAGAGGTTGACTCTGGAGCGCCTGCGTGAGGTCGAAGAGTTCCATAGGCAGCTCGAGGTCGAGCCCATGGGTAATAAATTCATGGCACAACAGGAATACATGAAAGGGTTCTCCAGAGCTGGCTTTAATTGATTCAAACCATTTGTCGTAAAACTTGTGCGCCAATACAACTCTGCTCGCGCATCCATTTGTCCTACTATACATCTATAACACCCGGTACAAGGCTGGAAATTGTGTCGTACGGAGGCGTCAATGGTGACACGGGTCTAGGCTCTTAAATGGCCACCATTCTTCGGCTTGATATCGAACCATATTCTCTGTATGGACGAGATGGATAGCATGGACACTTGAACACCCGAGATTTTCTTTTCTTTTTTGGGTGAGAGGTTTGCAGACATATTGAATCGAACGGAGTTGCTAAGGGCAGT
>MU158008.1:8208-21879 GCA_015657495.1 Crepidotus variabilis
GGCCATCTCCAATCAATTGGTTGCCCCCTCACAACCATCCTTTTTCTCTCTTGTTTTTTCTATTGTTCTATTTTCAACCTATCTATAATACTTACACTTCCCTTTTAGTACTTTACTCCCCTATCTCTACCTTACATAGACTACTACCTACCTATAGTCACTCGAGGCGAGTGACCTTAAGGGGGGGGGTGATGCGAGGGCATCCCCTGACTCCGTTCCACATTGGCACGTGACCGAGTCGTCCGACCTTCTTCCGAGCCTTCCGAGCCACCAACCAACCTTCTGACACCTCGGAACATTTGGTCGTCCCTTGGAACCCTCTCAGACCCCTCGGACCCCTCCCATTGTTCTTGGCACATGGCCTAAGGGTCACCTTGCTTAGCACTGACACAACATGGCCTCATGTCACATTGTCCATAGAGTATATAGTCAGTAGCTCACCTTAAGGGATATCCATCCGATTCTCTTTGGATCTCCCTTAGATGATTAGTCCATTTGTATCTGCTAGATAGTTTATTGACATCTTTGGATCTCCCTTAGACTTCCGGTCTCTCATAGGACTTCATCCTAAGATCGCCCTTACAGAAATGTTCTGTTTGTTCCAAAAACTGAATCAGATACTGTTGGAGTTTCTTCTCCGATAGTAGTTTGGTCATAGAAGTTGAATCTCGTCCTGCTTTTTGGTAAAGTTGTTGACGTTGTGCTCTATATGCTAGACACCTGATTAAGAAGTGGTTCACTGATTCTTCCCCATGCTTACACCGCTGGTGTAAGGGCGACTCGGCCCGAAGCCCCTAAGAGAGGCCTAGAATGCTGAGGGATCCGAAGTATGAATAAAAGGGACTATTCTACTACAATGGGGGCTTACCTGAGGGATCCGAAGAGAATCAAGTGGGGATTCTCAAAGGATAGCCCTCAGCTATATACCTAGCTACAGGGATGGACATGCGGTACATGCATGTCCATGCTAAGCGAACGCATGGTGATTACGTAACCATGCATTGTGTAGAACAGGACCCGAATGACTTCCACAGTGCTCCGATAGGGCGCGGGAAAGCTCCGAGATGCTTCGGCCCCTTATCGGGCCGAAAGGAGCTTCGGAGGGGCGCGGGAAGCCTCGGAAGGGCGCGGGAAGGTTCGGAAGCGGACCGGAATCAGGGGGGCCGAAGGGCGTCCCCTGACAGCTGGCACTATGGTGACTCTTCTTTTCCGATTCGGTACAGGTGTTTTGCTAAAGGTGCATGACCCGTGCGGAGTTGGTAAATGATGCTGGCGTATCTTTGCCAAATATTGATTGTGCTGGTAAGAAACTTCTTGGATGGTAAAGACTCATTGTATTGTCCCAATCTCTTAAACTTCTTGGACCCCCTCCATTCCTTCTTGGCCTTCTCCTTCAATCGTTTTTGGAAAGCGCCTCTTACCGCAGATCGGCTATGTGTTAACTCGGATTGCAGTTCTTTTGGGAGCAGTTGTGTTCTGCTGCATCCCTTCTCTGAAGCTTTTCTGGCTTCTTCATCTGCTTTCTTGTTGCCTTCCAGCCCCTCATGACCTGGTGTCCACACCACCCTCAGCTCTATATTTGGGTTTTTCTTCTTGAGATTGTTGATGTCTTGATGTAGGATATCCCATATGTGATATGAAGGAGTTGGCTTATTGCTGGGAATTGCACGTATACCCGCTTGGTTGTCCATTCCAATGTTGATTACCAGACATTGTCCTATCTCCACTCTCCTGGCCAGTTCCACCCCCAGTATCAACCCCACTCCTTCTCCTTCAAAAACTGTGTGTTTCATTTCGCTGCCCAACCTCATCCTCAAAGATCCTTTCACCTCTTCACCCTTGAAAATAACTGCTGCCGCTCCTATATTCCCATTCAGCCCTGAACCATCAGTATATATCCTCCAGCCTTTTTCTTGTCTTTTGTTCTCCTCTATTATTGCTGTTTCTCTGTCTGCTGCAATTGATATTGGTGTTACTGATGTGCATCGGGTATTCCTTCTAACTGTGCTAATCCTTTCCATCAGCTTGGGTTTGATTTGGTACGTGTACATGAGCTCGTGTAACAGTGTCGGATGTGTCTTCACATATCTCTTGGCTACATTGATAACTGCCTTGTGTAACCGATGTGATGCTGGAAGTGAGGCGAGACAAATGGCTGCGGATCTTGTCAACGAGTAAGTGAAACGGAAGTAAATTAGCATGTGCTATTGCCGAGTCGTGTGGGGAGCTTCTCATTCCTCCAACTATCAAGTTGGCTACTCTTCCATGTAGTGCTGCTAGGCTGTTTCTTACAAATCCTCCTGGGGTTTGTTTCAGCTTTTGTCCTGTGAGTGGCGATAGGAAAACATCTGCTGCGTAGAGCATTCTGGGGACTGCGATGCTCATGTACAACTACCTCATGTACTTGTGAGCCACTCCGCTGGTTGGTTTTGCTATTCTTTGAAACTGGGATAGCCATCCTGTTCCCCTTGCTATTGCGGCTGCCCCATGCTCTCTCCATTTCAGCCTTTGGTCGATATGAACTCTGAGAAATTTTACGCTGGTTGACGGACTGATCTGGCGGCCTTGTATCTTCAGTATTGGCCTGTGCATTGGCATTCTTTGGCCTGTTCCCAGCAGATTCTTTATTGTTTGTTGAGTTGCATCCAAAAGCTGAAATTTCTCCATTCCAAACAAACAGTTGTGAGAACTCGCCCACTCCAATACACCCCCCTTCTTCTCCATCATCCCTTTCAGCTTGCAATGCGTTTCAGAGAAGTTCTGTCCTGTTGCCACTAGCACCACATCATTCACAAAAGCCAGTCCTGATTTGCCTTGTGTAACTTCAGGTACTTGAAGAACCTGTGCATTGTATATGAGATACAAAATGAGCAACTGTGCATCTCCCTGGTCAAGGCCGTCCACCACCGCAAAAGGTTCTGATATAAAGTTGTCAAAGGTCAGCACCGTTGTTCGCCCTTCATTTCTCCTTCTAACCCACTCCACATGCTCCTCTGGTACCCCACATTTCCTCATTTCGTGATACAGCATGTCCATAGCAACACTCGGAAAAGCGCCCTTCACATCGAGGAAGAGGACAGAAGCCACCTGACCCTTTCGCCATGCATCCTTGATTGTCTTAACCAGTAAGTGAACCGAGCCAGTAGTTGATTGTCCTAGCCGACCCCCAATACGATTTGCTGGTAGAATGTCTGCTTTTTCTGCCATTTTGGCCAGGTCTTCCGTCTTGCACATATTGATTATTTGTGCGAACCCATCTGCCAAAACAATTGGTCTGTATGCGCCCGGTACTGTGTAATTGGGCTTTCCAGGTTTCCGTAGAATTGGTGTTTTGGTCACTTTCCATTCTTGTGGATACGTAGCAAAGCTATTGAGCGAACGATAGATAGGACCAAGGAATGGAACCAGGAGTTCTCGATTGTGCGTGAAAACAGAGTTTGGAGCCGCATCTGGTCGTGAAGCCTTATATGGATTGAGTGACTGAATAATATGACTGATTTGTTTATTTGATGTTGGCTGATAAGTCCACTTCTCCTCGTATTCACTGTTGTCCACTGGTGCAGGTGATGCTGTGCGTCCTGGGAAAAATGCCTTGAAGAACTGCTCACTCTTTGACTCATTTGTTTCTGCTTTCCACCTACGTCCCTCTAGATCCTTCCCTTCTAACATCGGGATTCTTGTCCTTCCCCCATCAGTAGCGTCTCCATCCACCAGCCAGCTAGCTTTCCAAACCTCTTCCCCATTGAGTTCTTTGAGCCATTCTCTCCAGTGGCTACGTTTAGCCTCTTTGACTGCTTGAAAATATTTGTTCCGAACTTGGCAATAGGTTTTGTGCACAGGATCATTTGGTGCTGTTCTATGTCGCGCTGTTAGCCGCCCCATTCTATGCATGTGTTGTTACATGCGCCTGAGTGTCTTCGTCCACCATCTCTTCTCAAATGAAACTGGCTTAGTCCATGGCATACACTCATCAATTGTGTCCATCACTGCTTTCTCCAATCCCCTTCGTGCCGCCTCCGCCACCGCCGCCTCGCCCCTTGTAAATTCCCTTGGCTGCTCCATTCTCTCTAACCTCCCCTTCAACGCCTTCCTGAAATCACCCCATTCCGTTACCCTGTAATTTCTCCTTCTTCTTTCTTCTGAAGCCACCACCTTTGTCTCTATCACTGACATGATTGGGAAATAATCCATGAGTATTGGTTGCAAGCCTGGATCAACCTCGCATCGTATGAACCATTCGACTATTTCCAGGCTGGCGAAAACATTATTGACTTGTGTCAAATTCTTGGTTGAAAATGCTTCGAGTGTCGGAATATCTTTGGATAGCACCATAACTATCTGGTGTATTGAGAGTACATTCAAGAGCTTGAGAGCTGCATTTAGCGCTGGTGTTGTGAAAGGTGATTATTCCTCTCTTCTTCCCACATTGGATGATGTCGATTGAAGTCTCCCGCCCATATCATCTTCTCCTCGTGTCCCTCTCTTGTTTCACACCTTTTCCTCACATGCTCTGCCAGCGCCTCCAGACTGTTGTCATTCTTATAATCATTGTATATGTTGTATATCAATATTGTCCCTCTGGCGGTTTCTATGCAAATTGCTGTGATGTCTGGTGAATCTATGTCCACCTGTTTCCAGGCACATGTTCCTAAGCGTGTGTTGACCAATATAGCTGATCTTGATTCTTTGGTTGCGTCTCAATGCCCTGTTGGGAACAATGTCGTCCACTTGTTGTTAGCTCTTGTATTGCCGAGGTGGTTGAAGTGAGGTTCCTGAATAAGTAGCAGCTTGTAGCTGTCCGGGTTTACAGTGTGTAAGAGGTCGCCTTGACCGTTGAGGGATAAGTTCGTATTTCGCTGCCATATTCTCAGTTGTTTGTTATAGAGTGGTTTGTTAGGTTGTCTATTTATGTTGACAATGGCCGTTATTGGCTGGTATGTGAAGTTGATCCTTGTCTGCTGGTGTCTTTGGTTCCTATTCCCCCTACTTCCCCTTCCTCCCTGCCGCTCTGCCCGTATACTCCTAGCCCTCCAAACTTTTGTCTAATGTTGACTGCCATGCCCCCAACCCATATCCTTCTCCTTGCTCTTGTCCTCCCAATGTTACATTGAATCTTGATGTTCCCTTCTTTCCCCTTCCCGGTGCCGCCTGCCATTCTGAAGGCTCACCCCAAGCCATGTCATCCTTGTTCCATGATTGCTGCTCATTTCCTCCTTCGTAATTGAAGGGCTGAACCCTTAGGTTGTTCATGTTATTGAGGGCACTGCTATCGTTATTGGAGCCTTGTTTGCGATTGATTAGGCCGTCTCAAACTTCAATATATCGAGGGCAATTTTGGTTTGCTGGTCCATGATCCCTCTGATCGCAGTTAACGCAGTGAACTGCCTGGTTTGTGTCCCTCGGACAAAGATTGCTTCTGTGACAACCACCGCAGTGGCCACAGGTGTTGTACTCTTGTGTGCACTCCGCCGCCCGATGTTTCATGCCTATCTTCTGACACTTGAAACAAAGCCGTGGCTCTGGTAATTTCTTCTTTGGCCAAACAATCTTTTTTTCCAACACCATACCGTTCCGCAATACTTTCTCCGCTGCTGCCTCATCCCGGAAGTCCATGAACAGAAAAGCGAGTTGTTGATTTGGAGAGTGTTTCTCAATTGGTTTGATCCACTTCGCATGAGCTATGCTTCTGCTTGGCAAGTTGTTGACAAATTCGGCGGCCCTCAAAGATGTTTCGTCTTGTGGTGCAAAGGTGGTGGGGACATATTCAAGGACTGTGGATGCCATCCTGTCCTTAATCTCGACTTCCGTTTCTAAGCTGCTTTCGAATTTCTTCCTTCCTTCCCCTCTCAGCCAACCCATTCCTGCCTCTTCCTTCAATCTTACAGCACCCCTCCATGCCTCAATCTTGTTGCCCCCACAAACTCCAGCTCTTTTGGTACCGCTTCCCCATCATTCCTCATTTTCCCCACTGCCTCATTCGCTTTGACCACTAACTCCGTCTCGGTGAGGGTGTCCAAACAGTTTGTAGCATCTCCTCTTGTTCCGTCCACCGGGATTTGCTTTGCCCTGTTATTGTTTTGGCTGACCGTGTTGAATGTTGCTGAAGCTGTGTTACGCGCTGCTGTTGCATACATTGTTGGGAACGACTGCATCAAGGGGTATCCGCCAATCCGTTGTCCATCTTCCGCCGCCTTGCTTAATCTCTTTGCTGCCCCATCGCACTGCTCCTTCAACTCCCGTACCACTTCCGTAGAACCCACCGTCACCTCTTCCACCTTCCTGCCTGCTGCTGTTATCTGTAAGGGAGATCTTAGGATGAAGTCCTATGAGAGACCGGAAGTCTAAGGGAGATCCAAAGATGTCAATAAACTATCTAGCAGATACAAATGGACTAATCATCTAAGGGAGATCCAAAGAGAATCGGATGGATATCCCTTAAGGTGAGCTACTGACTATATACTCTATGGACAATGTGACATGAGGCCATGTTGTGTCAGTGCTAAGCAAGGTGACCCTTAGGCCATGTGCCAAGAACAATGGGAGGGGTCCGAGGGGTCTGAGAGGGTTCCAAGGGACGACCAAATGTTCCGAGGTGTCAGAAGGTTGGTTGGTGGCTCGGAAGGCTCGGAAGAAGGTCGGACGACTCGGTCACGTGCCAATGTGGAACGGAGTCAGGGGATGCCCTCGCATCACCCCCCCCCCCTTAAGGTCACTCGCCTCGAGTGACTATAGGTAGGTAGTAGTCTATGTAAGGTAGAGATAGGGGAGTAAAGTACTAAAAGGGAAGTGTAAGTATTATAGATAGGTTGAAAATAGAACAATAGAAAAAACAAGAGAGAAAAAGGATGGTTGTGAGGGGGCAACCAATTGATTGGAGATGGCCGGATAAGCCGAAAGGGGGTATGAAAATTTTTGGGGGAGGTTTGAGTGACGGTTCAAAACGTTTCTTCCTTCCTCCCACCAACATACTTGGCTCATCCTCCAATCCAACCGAAATGTCTAGTGCCAAAGGATCGAGTGCGACCGGCGGTGGCGCGGGGGGTGGAGGGCGGGTGCCAATGACCGATGCAGAGCTGCTGGAGTGGAAGAGGCAGAAGGATCTTTGGAAGGTCAAAGAGGCAAAGATGAGGGTTTTGCGCGAGGAGTACGAGCGGGAGAATCCGGGGGATGCAGTGTTGGTAAAGAGCAAAGGCAAAGGAGTCGGTTGCAACAAAGTCCCAGCCAACCGGTGGTCTGAACCTCGAAGAAGGCGAGAGACGGCAGACCCAGAGTGTCCAGAAGCAGCAGATGTCCGGTGTTGAGGTTCCAGAGGTATCGACGAGGGTTACCAACACCGAGGTTACTGTGCTTCGCACTTGGCTGGAGAAACGGCTTTCGGAGTCGGATGGTAAGATTGCACAGTTGAACCATCAGGTCCTGGACATGTTGCTTCAGCTCGAGACTGTTGAGGGGCTGCTTTGAGATTTCCTTTGTCCACTCAGTACGCCATTCACCTTCCTTCAGGACCGGTTCCGGGATTTTGGGTCAGAGTACGGTCCAAATATTGGGCTTTGTGAGGACTCGGCTGTCACAACCAACGCTCCGGTTGAGGGTGCGGAGGAGGTGATTATAGCTGATCCGTCGGAGTCTGGCTTCGTGACCCCGGGTCATTCTCAGTTGCCTCCGTGCGTCAATCTTGGGTCCCCAATGCAGGAAGTCAATGGTGGCGTTGGTCGTGGCATGAAAGGATTGAAGGTGGGGAAAGGTGCATTGGATTCGGAAGAGGATGTGGGTGGTTTGGACGAGGATGGCAATGAAGAGGAAGATGAGGGGAAGGCTGATGCGGAGGGGTTGGTTGGAGAGGGTTTGGTTGCGGGGGCCAACTGATGTGGTCCGAGTCGGCGCCTCCCCAAAAAAAAATATTTCTTTTATTTAGATAAAATTGTACTTTCTTGAAACCGACCTTGCGGGTGATTGAATCACCCAAATCTACTGTTTTGCCTTTCCGTGTCAATCTTCCGCGTTCCAAAAGAATACTGGGACATCCGAGGCTTCCCATGAATCATCAGTCTTTGGTTGGCCTTTCCATCGGACTAGGTACTGATGACTGGCAGAGGTGATTTGGTGTCCTTGGATGGATTCCACTTCTGGTTCCTTCGCAGTCAGACCTATTGCTCAAACCGCATGAGGGTTACTTGCGTAAAATTCCTGTAGGAAGTCCAGAGCTGTCACGTTTTCTGTGTATTCCCAGGAATCGTGTCTTCGATTATATCCATCCCATCTCAAACGTGTCAGGGGATGCCCTCGGCATCCACTGACTCCGTTCCACATTGGCACGTGACCGAGTCGTCCGACTCCCTTCCGAGCCTTCCGAGCCACCAACCAACCTTCTGACACCTCGGAACATTTGGTCGTCCCTTGGAACCCTCTCGGACCCCTCGGACCCCTCCCATTGTTCTCGGCACGTGGCCTAAGGGTCACCTTGCTTAGCACTGACACAACATGGCCTCATGTCACATTGTCCATAGAGTATATAGTCAGTAGCTCACCTTGAGGGATATCCATCCGATTCTCTTTGGATCTCCCTTAGGTGATTAGTTCAGTTGTATCTTCTAGATAGTTTATTGACTACTTTGGATCTCCCTTAGACTTCCGGTCTCTCATAGGACTTCGTCCTAAGGTCGCCCTTACAGTAGAATCGAATCAACACCCGGAGACCGAGTAACACTGCCATCAGGCTAACCGGCGCATTTTGTTTCGACACCGAACCATATAAACCGAAGCCTGACCGCAGTAACCCTCCCTCTCCACCCTTCCACCTTCTTCACCATGTCTAGCCACCACGGAAATAGCGATTTGTACCAACCCTCCGGAAGCAACTCATGCCAGGAGGACGACATCGAATGGGGCTGACACTTCCTGCAGTCGCAAGCAGAACAACGTGAAGAACTCTCTCTGGGTTTTCACGCCCTTGCCAAAGAAACACGAGCACTCTCGAACCGACGTTGGGACACATGGTCAGACAATCAAGCACCAATTGCAGGACCGAGTTGACCGTTCGGTACGCAGACGTACTCCGAACCAATCCGAAGCGAGACACGTCCCGGCCTACGGGACGACACACCACATCCACACCCTGGTCAAAGGGCACACAGTCGCTCCACCTCCATAAGCAGTCATACTGCAACCCACTCTCCTCCAGGACTGCCCGAAACCCCACCTACCCTTCTTCCCGCCGAAATGGCCGACCGAGGAACACGACGAGCCGACGAGCCGAGGGACCGAGAACGATGGGGACCACCACCAATGGGAGGACCAGTCTTCCCAATTCCCCCGGTAAATCGTCTCCAAGACCAAGGAGCTCAAAGACCACCGGCTGATCACCGTCTACCACCAGGGCTACCAGCACAAGGCCCACCGGGACCACCAGGCGGACCATCAGGCGGACCGGGAGGGTTCAACAACTTCCAACCACTCCTTCCTCCACCTCCCGGACTACCCCTACCCGTCCGACCGAACGTCCAGTATGTGCCGGTTCCAATGCCGGCGCCACGACAACAGGCCCTTCGAGTACCATTCCCAGAAGCCTACGACAGCGACCGGACAAAGGGAAAGTCATTCATGAGAGGGTGCCACACCTACATCCAGCTATAACGAACCATGGCCGGATTTTGCGTTGTTCCGAAATGACTTCATCCGGAACTTCTACCCTCTTGCAGAGGCCGAGACTGCCACAAACGTGCTTGAAACGACCTCGTACTACCAAGGACGCCGAACGGTTGACGAATACATTGATACCTTCCGGTCGCTTGTATCCCAAGCAGAGTACAACGATCCAAAGTCGATCACGGTCAAGTTCCGAAAAGGACTCAACCCCACAATCCAGAGCCAAATCAACAACCAGATTGTGGGTCAACCAGACGACCAAGATCCTGAAGGATGGTTTGAGGCAGCCCGACGCGTGTTCCAAGCTCGTGTCTTGGACACCGCATTCGGCGGCCGAGCATATGGCACTGGAACCTTCGGTCGACCTTGGACCAATCGTGCCCCTGTTACGAGGACCCCCACGACGCCCGGCTCAGGGACCTTCAACCACACGCCGACTTCTGCGCCAACCCCTCCGACCCGCCCCGCATTCGTTCCAAGACCTCCCGCACCAGCTGGTACCAATCAGCAACGCCCGCAGTGGCAACCTCGGCAACCAGCACCTGCCACAAACACCCACGCCCCGACCGCACCTACAATGCAGCCGAATCATCAACCGAGGCGCAATTTCCAACCGCAACCGGGATTCAACATCCGATCCCTTGAAGCGTACGATCAAGAGCAGTTGGAAGAGCTGGCACAAGCTATCGCGGCAAGAATGGACGAACTGGCACTCGGAATCGGTCCTTACAAACCAGGACCCGACGAGTACTTTGCGGACGAAAACGACGTTGCACCGGAGAATGAGGTACATGGGATGCCGGAGGATCAGGGTTTTCATCAGAGCGAAGCGTGAATGTTGCGCCCGTTTCGCTCACCGACGACTCAGATGTAATTAATATAGATCAATCTAATGTTGTTACTCCCTCCGAGCCAGTCGCAACCCCCGAACCCTCCCAACCCTCACTTCCGAAACCTCCGCGTCGACCGAAATGGGAAAAGCGGCTACCTCGAGCACTGACAATTGCATCCCTGTCTAAGGATTCAGCCTCACTCTATCTCCGAGTCGAGATCAAGTCCTCCGACAGACGGTCACGCTCGGTTCGTGCACTTGTTGACTGTGGGGCAACTGGAACGTTTATCAACTGAGAATATGTAAAGTCGAACCAGATCCCCACCCGCAAGCTGATCACACCCATCCCGGTTTTCAATGTTGATGGCACCGCAAACGAGGCAGGACTTATTACCAAAGTGGCCGAACTCCGGTTGCATTACAAGGACCATGACGAAACTGCCCTTTTCGCAGTGACGGGCCTGGGTAAGCAGAACCTGCTACTCGGGATATCATGGCTCAAAGAACACAACCCCGAGATTGACTGGACCACAAGCGACGTCCGAATGACTCGGTGTGTCGGCAGAACATGTTCAGGATGCAAGACCGAAGCCCGAGAAGCGAGGCAAATTGCACGCATTACCCAAGCTGCAGTTAACGCATGCCGATCCGGTCCTGACCCCGAACTTGATATAGAAGGCGATGATAGTATTAAAGATCAGCTACCAGAGTCCGATCTCCCCTTCGATCTTGAAGAAGGCGATCGGGTCTGGGCAACCGGTCTCCTTCCTCAAGCCGAGGAAATCAAAGCCACCTCGACCGTCAGCCAACACCTTGCCGAAGCTTTCAAGCGCAACGCCCCGACCACCCCGTCACAGAAGCCCGAGTCCAATGCCGTTCCAGACTACGAAAAACTTTTCGACAAGGTTTTTTCGGAGGACGAGTTTGCCAAACTCCCCGAGAAGAAACCTTGGGATCATGCAATCGAGCTAATCCCCGGAAAAGAGGCGAAAGGGTGTAAAATCTACCCACTCTCGGTCACGGAACAGGATGAACTCGACCGGTTCATCACGGAACACCTCGAGACCGGACGAATCCGCTAATCGAAATCACCCATAGCTGCTCCAGTTTTCTTTGTCAAAAAGAAGGATGGAAGCCTCCGATTGGTGCAGGATTACCGGATGCTCAACGACATGACAATCAAGAACAAGTACCCTCTCCTGCTCATTTCGCAGCTCATTAACCAACTCCAAGGGGCCAAGTACTTTACCAAACTTGACGTCCGTTGGGGATTCCAGGACGTCCGGATCAAGGAGGGCGACGAGTGGAAGGCAGCGTTCCAAACCAACCGAGGTCTCTTTGAACCTTTCGGCATGTTCTTTGGACTCACCAACAGCCCGGCCACCTTCCAGACGATGATGAATGATATTTTTTCAGACATGATCTCGGAAGGTGTCGTGGTGGTTTACCTCGACGATATACTCATATTCACCAAAGAGCTACCGGAACATCGCGAAGTCACAAAACGCGTACTCCAACGTCTCGAGGAAAACCAGTTGTACCTCCAAATGGATAAATGTGAATTCGAACAGACTAGGATCGAGTACCTTGGTTTAATCGTGTCCGAGAACCGAGTGGAAATGGACCCGGTCAAAGTCGCAGGCGTCCGAGATTGGCCTACTCCTCATAACCGAAAGGACGTCCAATCCTTCCTCGGCTTTGCCAATTTTTATTGATGGTTCATTCGGAACTTCTCCCACCACGCCCGCCCGTTGTTTGATCTGACCAAGAGCACTGTCCCATTCGTCTGGTCCGACGCGGCCGCTGACGCCTTTTCCAAGATCAAGGACTCCATTACCTCCGCTCCTGTTCTCATCGCCCCGAACAACGATCTCCCCTTCCGTGTTGAGGCCGACGCCTCCGACTTCGCGACCAGTGCTGTCCTGTCACAAGAGGACCCGGAAGATGGCAAGTGGCATCCTGTCGCTTTCCTGTCCAAGTCACTATCACCGGTCGAAAGGAACTACGAGATACACGACAAGGAGATGTTGGCAATCATCCGCGCACTCGAGGAATGGCGTCACTTCTTGGAAGGTGCCCGACACAAGTTCGAAGTATGGTCCGACCACAAGAACCTACAATACTTCATGACCGCCAAGAACCTGAACCGTAGGCAGGCGCGATGGTCCTTGACTCTGTCCAGATACCATTTCGAGATGCACCACAAACCCGGAACCAGCATGGGCAAGGCGGACGCGCTATCCCGACGCGCCGATCATGGCTTGAGAGCAGGTGATAACCAGAACATCACTTTGCTCACATCCGACATGTTTGCTGTCCGAGCGGTGGAAGCGATTGAACTCGAAGGACAGGATAAGACATTGCTCGGTCAGATCCGCAAACGCACCAAGACCGGCGACTTCGAGGATGGCATTACGAAGGTTGTTGAGACGCTCCACAAATCTCGTGGGAAGACGCTCCACTCTTCGGAAAGGCAATCGGTCGAAGGCATTCTCTACTTCCGAGGGAAGATCTACGTCCCTCCCGACCAAGAACTTCGTCGGAAGATCGTGGAACTCAATCACGACTCCAAGATTGCAGGACACCCCGGTCGTTGGAAAACACTCGAGCTCGTCTCTCGGTCGTACTGGTGGCCACAAATGTCCAGGTACATCGGTTCATACGTCGGTACATGCAACATGTGCCTTCGGACAAAACCCATCCGCGCTAAACCTTCGGGAGAACTAATTCCTCTTCCAGTCCCCTCTTGTCGGTGGCACACGATCAGTGCCGATTTTGTGACCGAACTCCCTGAGTCGAATGGATACGACGCGATCCTCGTTGTGGTTGACCATCTGTCGAAGAGAACTCATATGATCCCAACGCAAACCACCATTTTGGCACTTGGCACTGCCCGACTGTACCGGGATCATGTTTGGAAACTTCACGGCCTACCGACAAAGGTTGTCTCGGACCGAGGACCACAGTTCGCCGCCGAGTTCACGACCAAGTTGTACAAACTCATTGGCGTCACTCCCGCAAAGAGTACTCCGTATCACCCACAGACCGACGGACAGACGGAACGTGTAAACCAAGAGATGGAACAGTATTTACATCTCTACATCTCGGAACGCCAAGATGACTGGTCGGACCTACGTGCAATGGCCGAATTCGCATACAACAACCATGTCCACTCGGCCACACAACAGACTCCG
>MU158009.1:0-23757 GCA_015657495.1 Crepidotus variabilis
TTTTGCAAGGCTCAAAATCGGCTCAAAACTTACAATTTAGGTGCCTTTTTGGAGGCCACAAAATGTGGGCCTAAATCTTTTATTTGAAGTTGGCCAAAAGTAGGTCAAAACTATATATTTTACCCTGGTTCAGAGCAGACGAAAATTTGTTCTAAAATTTATAATTTACGCCAAGTTAAAATCCGTTCCGTAAATTTGTTATGGCTGAGAAGGATTTTGGGCCGCCTCAAAATCCGATGCCCGCAGCAGTGACGTCTTATCCAACCTGGAAAATAGTGACGTGGGAACAAATTTGAACCTCCGATTGTTTCCATCCCACCTCAACATGCTTGACGTGCTTGACAACTTGACATACCACCGCCACTCGAAACTTGTCAACACCCCTGTTGTTGGCTAATACCCCCTAGATACACGTCTTGAACAAAAAATCATGACATGTACTGTTGCATACGCCTAGCCATGAACTGACTACCTTTGACCTTCAGTTAACTTATAATCGACGCTACCCACTCCCGAATCCTACGGACTTTGTCTTGAGAAGATTGTTCCATCTTGGCTCAAGTTTGATCGTTTAAGCATTCTAAGCTTCATGGATTATCACCCATGGTCATCCCATCCCTGTAGGAATCGGCAAAAACTTGAGGCTACAGCATCGAGTCCGATGGCGGTTTTGTCATTCTATCTTGGCAAGCACGAGGAGGTGAGTAAGCCACTTCATTCGTTTGATAACCTTTTGTCTGATTTATCTTATGTCATATCAAATGTGCTAGCGATGTATATGTAGCGTCTATATAAGCTTGAACGAGCTGCTGAGGATACCCATTGAAGAGCCTACCCAACTGATCGAACCGAACTCGAAATCACTACGTCTCATTGTATTCATCGCGAACCAGAAGGAGCAATGTTATCTATCAACTCGATCCTCATCCTTGGTGCAGGCGAACTCGGCCTCGCGCTCCTCGCATCCCTCATGCACGACACCGACCAGCTCCCTGACTCTTCCAAACCAAGTATAACAGTCCTCCTGCGTCCCTCTTCGAAACCTCTTCCCCGAAAACTCAGTCTCGGAACCAACTCATCCTCAACTGTAGACACATCCCACATATCCGTCATCAAACACGACATATCCTCTCTCTCCTCCTCCTCTCTCGCTTCCCTCCTCAAACCTTACGATACCGTAATATCCTGCACCGGTTTCTCAGCCGGCAAAGGCACCCAACTTAGGATCACCCAAGCTGCGCTCGAAGCGGGCGTGCGGAGGTTCTTTCCGTGGCAGTTTGGGGTGGATTATGAGAGGGTTGGGAAGGGTAGTGGCCAGGACTTGTTTGATGAGCAGCTTGCGGTTCGGGAGTTGTTGAGGAATCAAGGGGAGGGAAAGACACAGATGGATTGGGTGATAGTCTCCACAGGAATATTTACAAGTTTCATATTCGAAGATTCATTCGGCGTCGTTGAAGGTGCTCTCAGTAACCCATCAGGACCGATAACAGTGCGCGCTCTCGGAAGCTGGACGAACGCGTTGTCTGTGACTAGTGTCGAAGATATAGCGATGCTTACGACGAAGATCTTGTTCGATGATAAAGTGCATAGTCAGGTTATTCACGTTGCGGGTGATACGATCACGTATGAGAGGTTGGTGAATGTTGTGAGGAGGTTGTTTGAGTCGTCATCATCATCGCCGATATCTTTATCTCCATCTTCGTTGGATGAAGCGATCCCAGTTACATCCACCAGGGAAATCAAAAAAGAGCTCTGGACCCTCCCCTACCTCGCATCCCAGCTCTCGCAAAACCCCGCCGATACCATCCTCAAATACCGCGTCTCTTTCTCGAAAGGTGTAGGTGTGTCATGGCCTTTGGAGGAGACGTATAATAAACGAGAGGGTGTTGAGACCATTGATGTGGAAGGGTGGTTGAGAGGGAGAATTGGGGTCTTCAGGAAGAGGAGTGAGGACGGGAAGGGTGGTGAAGGTGAAGTGGGGGGCCTAAGGTACGACCACTATCCGACGTAGGTGTACTACTAAGAACTGGCAAATTCTTTTGTAAACGAACAAATACTCGAGCTCGCTCACAGATTAATGCACAAGATCAAAGCGCACTAAGCCTCATACACCAAGTCTAGAACCGCCAGCCTCCACCTGGGTGCTGTGACTTAAAGCTTATCGAATAAAATGCCGATCACTAAAAACGAAATAATTTTCCCGAGACATGAGCTAACCGCAGAAGAAGAAGAAGACCAACCATATAATCTCGTGAAAGCGACCTCAGGCTCCCGAGTGGCCATCGTCACTGTCAGCAGCTACACCGATCCGAGACCTCTCACTTCTTTGCACTCTCGACCTTGTCAATTCGCTCATCGGAACTTCTGAGGTCTTGTTCGCTGGGCTAGTACGACGCTGAATTAAGAAGGACTCTTTGTTAACCTTACGGTGACTCTGAGAAGTATTAGTCTGGTGGCTGCTTTGCGGATTCAAGAAGCAATATTGGGTTAACTTAATGCGTCAAGGTCATTATGGATCTTGTGCCAGTGAGTATGAATATTCAATCTTTGACGTGCAAGATTAATATTGTTGCTAAAATGTCTACTAGGCCAATTTAGGTTGGTGGTGATTGATATATATGACTCAGAGTTCATGAGACTTGGAAGAGAGAAAAGCTATGGGATGTGGCGATGTATAGTATTATGTATAGCACAGATGTAATTTGTCGAAAGGGAAATATTACCCAGCAGTAAAAGAAAAAAAAGCTAACACTTTTGAATGCGGGATCCTTGAAAACGAAACTGATTCTCAAGTGTACTCTATGTACTTTAAATAGGGGTTTTCAGTCGCGTCGCGCTATGTCACGCTTCGAGATACGGATTGATGAACCGACACCGTAACCGTAACGGCGTTTCCCGAACCTGCCTCTTCGTCCGGACCTGGTCGCTCCTGTTCACCGCAATAAGCTTTCTGTGGAACGCAACACATGTCCGAAGCTTGCATAACCGGTAATTCACTTTCGTGTACCTGCAGCCACGTATTTGCAGGCTTGAAGTTATCCCAGAAAATGTTTCTTCTGTTCCACCATTCTCGAACGTCGAGCTCTGGTAAGATTACGTGCTGCACTGCAGTGATTGCTGGCACTGCTCTCTGGCTTTGACTGTACAATGTACCGCGCTCTGTGTGATCCAGTCCGAACCAATGATCCCAGTTCTTCAGCGCCTATAACATGTAAAACTGCATATGGGCCACCGAAACTTTAATGATCTGGACTCAAGATCTTCAACCGTTGTACTTAAGCTCATCTCCACTGACCAACATTCCTGACAATAGACGCCATGGTATTTGACAGTGCAAGCCTAAACTGGCAGTGCTTGGCAGTCGTAATATAATTGTGTGCGGTGTTCGTACGAGCGCCGATCACGTTGGACGTGAAGGGACAAGGGGTATACATCAGGAAAAACACTTTGGGCTTGGCACAACTTTAGCGCAGATGAGTGATCCTGGGCTGACCTCAGGCTAACCCAGGCTTTCCAACTCTCCCAGGCCAACAAAACGACCTCAGGTCTAACTTTTTTTTACTTGAAAGTTTGTTCGGCCCGGGAGCAGGCTAGGTTTCCCCCAACGCAGCCCCAACGCAGCTGCAACGTAGCCCCAACTCTACCCTAACTGAAGATTAGATGCTCCAACATCGCTTTGACATTTGTCTAGGGTCAATTCAGTCTCTATTGAGTGAGAAATAATTGTTTATGAGGTGCTACTGGTGGCGACACGAGCAAATCAATCCAGACAGAAGAGAGGAGCAAATCAATTTTATTAGATGTAGATACTGTAGGATAGTCATTGCTATACTGCTACCATTCCACCAGCAGCCAACTGAGCAGAGCGGTAACAAAAAAAAGGGATCAAATACAACTACGAGATGTGAATAGACATTGGAATCAGTACAATAAAAATCGTGACCATCCCTCTTAACTTTTAAACTTACAAAACCTAGGGGGAAAGGGTAAGAATACTGATTTCAGATGAATAGCGAAGTAAACATACCTTGCACAAATTCTCTTCTGAAAAATTGTCCATCGTTTTAGCGTAATATGTCAAATGTCAGAAATTTCAACAGTAAGAGACAAGCCGCAGAACTCACATAACGGGGCAATACAATCTGGCAGTCAACGTGGCGGTTCATAACTACATATCCACAGCAACCTGAAACCCCTTTAAAATCATCATCTAGATGAAGGTTTCAGGGGCCAAATAGAAGAGATGATGAAAGCGGAACTTACTGAGTATCCGTTCGTCAATAATATCAGCACGACAGAGTGGCTGATGGTAAACTAGATAGGAAGCACATGTGACCTGCGGCTCCATCTTGAACTGGGTGTCCAAGTGCTTTTGACCGGCCTGCTCGACAAGAGCAGGTAGTAGCAATGCAAGGACTGGGGAGTAATATCAAAAAAGAGAGGGGCGGTGCAATAAAATGATGATAACGAGAGTGCACTGACAGGATTTCGGGAAAACGAAGCTGGGTGTTGTCAACGAAAAGACGGCTTATTGGAGTTCATTGAGTTTATAGTTCCTGGCTACACAGAATTGATTAGATGATTATAGTTGAGATAAAATTACGAGTAAACATACCAGCAAACTTCTTGCAGCTCCTGTTTCCGGTTTCTTGCTGTGGCCGTTCCTATTTCTGCTAACTAGGCCGAACCAGCGCTCGTTTTTTGTAGTGAAAATCACAGGCCGGGAATGTTACGGGTCGGAGATGTCGAAAGTGTCAATGATACCGGTTCGTCTATGGAAGCATCACTGCAATGCTTTGTCTGATGAGTTCTACAATGTTGTCAATGCCGGGGCGAAGAGCGGGTATGAGGCAATGAAGAACAATCCAACATTTCTCAAAACTTACTGTAGCATCGACAACAGCTGCTCCAACTGGCAATTACACATTATGTAGAGTGATGAAACCTACCAGTTCCATGCCAGACTGAGAAGAAGTCCAATCCGCCGCAAAAGCAGAGGAAAATATCATCAAGCAGGGAGATCCGGGTAGAGGAAATATTGTAGACTTGTAGAAGTTGAACGTTGAACGTTGAGGGTTGAGGACGTGTGAATTCCCGCGCCGTTTGATCCTCGACAAAAGAGGTGGCTTTTGTCAAGGATCAACGGCGCGGCTTCTATTTTTAGCGGAACGGACTTGTGATAATTTCGCGAGCTCAAATCATTTTGAATCGTACCCAATTTTCACTCAACACGCAAGAGAAGTGAAAGAGACCTCGTCCTTTGATTTGCTTAGGGAATTGTTTCTTAGCTGTTACATTGATAAATAATCTCAATTTCAATAATCATAATCATGTCTGTGCCAAGGCGCGTACAGCTTGCAATTGAAAACATTCTGTGCACATCCTCCTGCTGTTCGTCCGTTTATTTTCATCATACTTATCAAAACTATATTTATCTCCCCCATTCGCAGAATTGTGGTTTTCAAACCATTGACCTACAATAAAACTTTGGATGTGGTAACCGGCACTTTTGAATTTTACTCCATGATTTTCATCGTGTCACCAAATAATATAGCAGCAGTAGAATATAAATATATACGTAGATTTTACCTTATATCAACAACTAACAAAGTAAACCTGCATGTAGGGTACACCCCAGAAGTAAGTCTTCGTGTTGCACCAACATTTTTCTCAGAGTAGCCAAAGAGACGACGGTTTATTCAGGTGGATCCACACTCCAACTGGGAAGGTCTAGGGAGCTTTGTAATATTATGAGTCTACCTGGGTATCATCAGGTAGAGTTCTCCTTTCTTGACGGTGCTCAGTAAACCTTCAGGTTGACCTGAGGTTAGTCCCAGGCTTGTTCCAAATCCGCTAAATCGCCTGAGGTTACATGGGTCGCTATTAGGCTGCACAAACCTCTCTCAGGCTTTCGACAAGCAACATAGTGCATTTGGATTTTTCGAACTCAACCTGGCGTGTGCTAACGCAGAAATGCTTTTCCTGATGTATAAACGATAACACTCGATGGCTTGCCTCTCTCTCTATCAACCTCTGGTCAGGTCAGGTCTTAAAGGTATGCGGCTGTCGTTTTGCAACTTTGAGGACTCAATGATGGTCATACCTGTTATGCAGGTGCTGGACACCGTAATTCGACATAAATAATGTTTACACTACACCTCGTTTTTCTTCTATCTCTTATCAGAGGTTCGTGATCGGCGCAGTTTCACCCTCCAAGGCCTTCAACCTAAGGTTATTCTTATAGCTGCCACTGCCTCGCCGGCGCCCGTATGGGATGCAGTCCTGGTGAACCCGGCCCAACAAACCGATCCCGATGCTGGTAGGAGGGTGCAAGTATTCGACGCAGCGAACTCTCGAGGCAAGTGAATGCAATTTTGGGAAAATTGATTCCTCGTATTGACGGTCTTTTAGCCAAGGACATGGTCAGCAACATGGTGCAAGTTGTCAACTCGAACAAACCTGAGCACCAAAAACTCGTCCTGGAAGCATTCGGACCTACCCCTGATCTGGGAAAAATCTAGGATACGATTCACAAACTTGACTCTCAACAAGTTCAAGTTGCCAGTACAGACATTGCCCAAACTCGTACTCCTTCAGTCATTGCTTCGGTTCCTCCCCCAGGGTCAAAGAAACCGAGGCACGTTAACTTGGGTGCCAAGTTCTTCGGTTAGTGTTTTACAACCATTCATACCTTTTGTCATCTGAACGTCTTGTAAGAGGCCGGAAGAGCCGTCGATCGGAATGCTGGAACTTTGATCCACGAAGCAACTCACCAGCTTGCGTTAACAGGGGACAAAGTCAGCACCGCTGACAAGATGATTGCTGGGACTGCTGCTGAGAGGAAACTGCTCCCCCCTCCCAAGCTGGACGCTAATGGTAAACCCGTAACTGCATGTATGTTCCGCTACCGGGTGATTCATCTCCGAACTGTGCTGATGCATATTTACAGATAACACTGACCCAGGCAAAAGTTTCCCTAGTACGGAAGCAGACCTTAAGCCTCATTACAAGGCTCTGCGGGACGGTGGTGTGGATCTCCACAACAACGCCGATTCATATCGGTAAGTGGATATGTTGTTCTATTTCCAGCTATTTATGCTCATATGCTTTTAGTGTTTTTGCTCACTTGTGCTCCGCGCCAGGAGTACTTCGTCGTGATATCGAGTTCTTCCGTCGTGCACTCGTCGAGGCCGATGACGATGATGTACGTTTCTCGGGTCGTTTCTTCTTACTAGAGGCTAATTCTTGGTACAGCATAACTATCTTGCAAGGCGAAATTCTTGTGCTCTCCCACCCAACTACTTCGAGAATAAGAAAAAGGCAAAAGAAGCTGCTGCTGCCAAGGCAACTGGTAAACCCGAGAGCCTTGCAGCAAAGTCAAAGACGCCGATAAAGGAGGAGGTCAAAGGGTCTTCAATTAAGTCCGGATCAAGCAAAGCCACTGCTCAAAAGACCCGCGGTCCATCGGCGATTGGTCGTTCATCCAAATCTACTTCCACCAAAGGTCTTTCTTCCAAGAAGGCTCTGCTCAGGAAGCCTTCGACTCGATCGACCACTGGAACTCGTGGCGTCAAGAAAGCCTCTTCTCGTGTATCTGGAAAGTCTCGCTCAGCGAAGGCCGCCTTGAAGGTCACAGGCAAACGTACCTCTTCCAAGAAGACCTCACGAAAGACCCCATCAACTGGTTCATCACCCCGTCGTCTCACTAAGTCGTCGCAGAGATCAAAGTCTAGGGGCTCGCTTGCCAAATCTCGATTGTCGAAGGCAACCTCCAAGAAGGCTTCACGTCTTACCAAATCGCGAGTCTCAAAAACATCGCCCTCGAAAAAGCTCGCTCATCAACCATCAAAATCTCGTTCTTCTAAAATTGCACCCAAGCGTTCTCCAGCTCGGTCAGTCAGGAATCGTGCGTCCAAGGCTGTTTCCAAAAAGCCCTCTCGCATCTCCAAGCCTCGTTCCGTTAAGCGCTTGCCGGCCCGATCTTCTCGAAATCGCGTTTCCAAATCGGCCTCTTCCAAGAAAACCTCTCGGTTGACCCCTAAGTCCCGTACTTCAAAAGTTTCAACGAGGAAATCTGTTCGTAAACCAACTCGTTCCCTCTCCACGAAGTCTCGCTCAGCCAAGTCGTTGTCCAAGAAAACGACACGCCGACCGGCACGTCAGGCCAAACCAGCAGCGAAACTTACCCAAGCAAAGAAGGTCTCGCGACCGACTTCACGTAAATTAGCCGTCCGCAAATCTAAAGTCGCTCACAAGCCCAAAGCCGCAATCAGAGCTTCTGCCAAGCGAGCTACCAAACCGAGCACCAAAACCACTTCTCGCAAACCTAAAGCTGCAATCAAGGCATCAAGCAAGCGAACATTGAAGGTCAATGCGAAAACTACCACTCGAAAGCCCAAGGCTGCCGTCAGGGCGTCAAGTAAGCGACCTACAAAGGCGGCCGCTCGTGGAACTAAAGCGCCAGCAAAGCGGCTCTCTAAGACCAATACAAGGGCAGCAACTCGTAAACCAAAAACCGCAGCCAAAGCTACCGCCAAGCGAGTTTCCAAGCCAATCGCGAAGTCTGCAGCTCGCAAACCTGGAGCTTCGACCAAAGCCTCGGTCAAAAGAGTTTCGAAGTCGAGTGCGAAGGCCCCTGCTCGTAAAGTCAAGGCCCCAGTAAAGCGAGTTTCGAAGCCAATCAAGGCCGCTGCTCCTAAGAAAGCAGCTGTGCCAAAACGAGCGCCTGCCCCAGCGAAACGACCTGCTGTTTCTAAGAAGGCGTCACCAATCACGAAGGTACTTGGCCAGGTCGCGAAGAAAGGCAGGAAGTAGATGTTTGGTTGGCTGTATACGTGATGTGTCCACAAAATTGCATGCAGTAATTTGAGGAGTTTTACCCTAGATCTAACCACTAAACCAATATCTAGGCGAGAACATTTTGACAGCATCCTTACAGTGCTATCGATCTTGTGTGAAAGATAACGGATAAGAACGCCGCCGCCGCTACTTGCTTGCTTCCAACGCCTTCACAGCATCCCAGGCCCTCCCGGAGAATGGTTCAGAAATTTGCAAGAGTAAATTTGATCCTGTGTTATCTTTGTCTTGGCCTCGAGAGACTTGAACATTATTCCCATAATTCTCCGTCACTGACGCTGAAATCGTAATTTCAAGTGGCTTGGAATCTTCTGGTGTACCGTTTAAAATCACCTGGGCAAAGGTAAATTTGTCCTCTATTGGGTATGTCTTGTGGTCTCCAATTAAAAATTCGACGGCGATGCGGCTCTGCTCGAGAGGGGCCGTAAGCACAGTTTCCTCAGAGCAAGAATACATCTCATCTTTTTGGATGAGAACTTGAGGTTGACCGCGATTGACGCTAAAAAAGATAGCTGCTGGTGTCTCGCAGGTCATATCATCTTCCTCGTACGGTTCGCGGAGCATTTCGAGGTTTTTAAACGCATACGCGGCTGCGTATTTGGAGAGATCAGCACCATTGAACACGGCGACAGGACAGGACGAAGGGAGAGCTGCTTGGATGGCTGCGTGATCGAGAAGATCGGTGGGGATATCAAATAAAACGCATTGCTGTAGTTTGTACTCTTGATTTTGTGCCCATGTAGACTGTTGATGAACGAAATCGCTCAAAGGGTGAGGACGGCTACTCCCTGCGTAACGGAGGGAATAGGTAATTCTCTCGCCTTGTTCTAAGCGAACGATAGCCAGCTGAGCACAAAGGATTTTTGGAGTTACTTCAACGAAAAGGATACATGGCTCTGCCTTAATCTCTTCATCCTTCATGTTTGCGATATAGGCAACGACATGGGTGATCGTCATCTTTGGATCCGGAGAAAGTCCGACTTTCTGGAGGAAGCTTTCTCTATGATGGCGCCTCAGTTGGGTCGAAGTTGAGACTACTGCGAGTTCTCTGGGATGGGTTTCGACAAGAGATGTAAAGGGTGACAAAAGCAAGTCGGGATCTGGGATCGTAGGATCTGGAACGTGCAGAAAATGATTCCCCGAGGCCTGAAACAGACCTTCTTGAGAGACAAGAGTCACATCGACACCGAGATGCGAGATACAGAATCCTGCAAGAGCCATTGTGAGATGAGAGACTGAGTAGTCCAAGGTGTTTACTAGTACTGATCACGACTCAGACACGAGCGCCGAACGTGACGGGCGCTGGCTCATTTGATTGTACCTCAGTTGGCAAGCTGGCTTAGATGTGTCAATCTGGTCTAGGTGTTGATAAAGTCAAAATACTATATGCCAACAGCGAGGTTGAGATCGTATTGCTTCGAATGAAATTTCGAAAAACAAGACCATGACGCTTTGTGGAAATCAAGGTGATAATGCAGTTTTTATAAGTAGAACACGAAGAAAGAGTTTGTTTATTTACCATTTGGTTGCAGCTCGCGCGCCGTGTTATAAGCGATCCTTCAAACTTTAAGAGATTTGTAGAAGTACTTTCATATTCGACTTCTATTCGTATAGTCGCCATCGAGCCCATAGTCCGCCCTCTATGAAACACCTGCCCCATGAATTGCCTCCCAGAATCCTGACCATCTAGTAACCGCAGTCATGATTTAGCGTTTAACCGTATGTAATCGGCGGAAGCAGGAGTCAATTTGACTCCAGAATGCGGAATGCGGAATTTGGTGAGAAGCATGGTGAGAAAGAGAGCAAGAGTACTGAAGCTTGACTGGAGAAAACTCTGACATCTCGTGATGACCATGGCGGATTTCACCGAACGAATAGCTTTGGCCTCGAGTTCCGAGTGGTTTTCACCTCTGCCCATTGACCACCGTTCGTTGAAGGATTATCAAAGCCAAAGAGAAGTGCATTATGCGTCCCAAGCAAGATCAGAGTGTTTTCGTCTCAAGAATTGGCACACCTGATACAAATAAATTACGAAATCAAGCTGACAAGGAAGAAACAGGGGCACCTGGATGGACATGAGGCAAAGCAACGCCGCTCTCTCTTCAAGTAAAATCCTGAGTTTGCTGGGTTCCGACTTTTGCCTCGCGGTTTCCTCTTGACTTCCATCTACCTTCTAAAAAGTAAGTCGTCCCACTTTTCCTAAAGTTCTACAAAATTGATTGAGATGGTGGCAGCCTTTCAAGTTTGAACTCACTTGCTCCATTCTACCAAGATACACCCAAACTGTGGAAGAAAAGTGTTGTCTTATCTACAAGAGGTTATTGTGATAGTAAAGGGACAACCGTGGTACGTTATCACAATATTGAATGTTTGTTTTGCTCGCGTAATTGATGACTAGTCGCTCTTTCATTTGCATTCTCTGCCACCATCTCTCATTTTCGCAACAATTAACGAAGTCAACGGGCAAGAACGACCAAAATCACTTAGAAAACCAAATAATTCAAGAATATAACATCGTTCATTTGGCTCCCGCTCTCTCGACGTTGGTTTCAGTCCGGAAAATCTAAAACGTCTTCACCCTATAAACGCGTCGCAGGCGAAAGCACAAGCGCGTTTTCTACCAGGGCTCTAGTGCCACTGCCTTTCGTAGTTCGTTTTGTTGGATATTTCACGCTCCAGTGTTGTAGTTGGTGATTCAACTTGACCTCTCAACCGCCTCTTTCGTCTGAGGGTCATACCCAGCGACGGACCCAGCACATCAACGTAGCGCCGTTTGTCACGAGAAGGTCCTAAACCCCTAGCAACACCTTGTTTGACTCTGTGGCAGTTTGAAGAGACTTCCGACGAGGTTATTCAGAGAACGATTGCACCGCCGAGTCATAGCGTCAGTCTGTCACGTTTGCTTTGGCCATCGTATTCTGATTGAAGAGCAACCATAGAGAACGGTCACAAGGAACGATAGGTATATCACAAATCCCAAAGAGACGAACAAAATAACGCCTCTGCTCCATCGTCCCTTGTGCCACCCTGTTGCCTCCTTTTTAAACTCAACCTTTCTTGATCCTCCATCGTATTCAATCTTCATCACTTCCCCAATCGGCTCCGAGCACAAAGTCTTGCTTTTTGCCTGCTATTGCCTGCTACCCTGTTTCACCCAGGCGACAGCTCAATAATAGCCCAAGTTTCACCTCTTTTTCCGTCGTTTTTGCTCGCGAAAAAAACTCGATTACCGAAACGCGAAACTCGTCCCTCCAATCTATCCTTTCTCAGTACAAGCGCAAAACTGGACGCGAAGACTTTATATTCTGCACGCAGAGGTCGAGACTTGTTAGCTCTATTGTCGACAAACCCCAAGTTTTACTAAGCTCACACAAAACATAAACCCCATCACTCAACATGTCTCGCTACCGCTTCCAGCACCACCATCAACGAAACCAAATCCATACAGTGGCAAGCCAGGAGCATTCGCCCTCCAACCAATATCATCGCTCACGCACGGTTCCTGTTTCATTCAACATTCCAACTCGCAAGGAAATCAATGCCCTCTTCAAGACGTGTCCCGAAGACAACCAAGTTGCACTTTTGACCCCAAAACCAACTCAGGCATCTGATGATCCTCGCTATCGGTATCTACTAAACAGTGGCACCGGTGAAACTCGCTCCGAGGATCGGGGAAGTGTTCAGAGAAGCTTCAGGGACGATAGTAGGAAGACGAGTGGCAGTCGGAGCAGCTCTGCCACGAGTGGGAGCAGCAGTGGTACCGCCTCCTCTAGCTCCAGTATTGGTGGGGCTAGCTCGAACTCCTCCCGTTCATCGGCTGGATATACTTCATCTAGTTCACTGGCATTGGACGACGATGAAGTCAAGAAGATGTTCACGAACGCGAATGAGGGCGGATGCCCGAATATCCCTGCGAGCCCGTCGACGCTGTCAACTTCAAGTCTCCGTTCGTCAACATCTTCGTATTCGCAGTATGGGTCAACTCCAAACACAACTCCTCCAGAAAGTGTGGCTGGTCCATCGTCCTTGCCCGGTTCGAGAGCCAAATTCGATATATGGATGTTGAATCCCGGCGCCGTAGCGTTCGCCGGTGCCTTTTCAGAAAATCCCGAGGAAAATGAAGAAGACGAGCAGGGGGCAGATGAAGAACAATTGGACATGGACATGGATGTTGAAAGGTCGGACGAAGAAGACAATGATGCGACGCCTCTCGCGCGACGTCTGTTCGATGAAGAAACTACGGATACTTCTCTTCCGAGCCAACGACGAGGCAACATCGTCTGGAAAGGCGAACTTAACGTTACATCAAGTGGCGATCTCCCACTGAATGCGCATGTATTACCACCACCTCGTCCACAGGCTACTGCAACTCCAAGACATTTGCGAAAGCCTTGGCACTCTCTGTTCGAAAAGGGGTGCCAAATCTCCGCTGGTGCAGCCAGTGTAGGTGTACCAGCGGGAGCTGAATGCAGCCGAACATATGCAACGAGATTAGTAGAGAGCGGAGACACAGAAAAATGGGACGATAATTCTTTGGAAAACCTGGTGCAAGCTTTCGTGTGGAAAGCTACACTGGATAATGATGACGACCAAGAGAAGATTGGCTTCATGCGCCTTGAGGGAGTGGCAGCCTTTGCATCTAAAGTTCGGGATGCATTGCAGGAACTGGATAGCAAGTTATCAAAGCCGAAGAGTGAAAAACTTGAAACTATATTTGTGCGAAAGCTGAGAAGTATGGTTATGGGGACGTTCGTTTCGTGCTGGCATGTTGTGGGTCACTTACGTCCAACTTCCCTATCTATGTCTGACTCTGTACCTTCAAAAGCATCCCGACAACCGACACGCAATTGTGTACGAACTAACATCCCCAAATCGAACACCTCAACATCTATCACATGTCAAGTACTCGCTCCGACTGTGCTCATTCATCGGTGACCTTTACCAAGCGTGTTTGCTTTCCCGTCTTGACACCATTGGATGCGTCCGAATCCTATTGTTCAACATGGCGATGGTTGAGCATCTCACCGGAATCGAGAACATCCTCAAGCGCGCAGGACCCAAGCTGTGGAAGGAGTCCATGTATGCAAGCCCAAGCCTAGGAGCCACTTCTTTTGCTTCCGCCAACTCTTGCAATTCTCCTTCAGAGCTATGTTGGTCGATCTTAGACTGGGAAGTCCGCGAATTTGAAAACCAGATTCGGTCAGCGAGAGGTCGAGTCCAAGATAATCAATTCCTGCTACGTGATAATGAACACAACAAGATAGAAGGTGGCGTTAGGAGGAAGGTAGACGGGCTGATAAGGTATGCATGGGAGTGTTGCAGGTTCCTAAGAGAAGGATACGCCGGAGATGGTAGATATGTGGCTGTAGGAGGTTGGCAGCCTTCAATTTCAGTTGACTGGCGGCATTCAAACTTTTGTTGATTTCGTATCGTTAATTTCCTTTTCTCAATTCTGTCTCCTGCAGATAATGATTTTTTCCACCTCTCAAATAAGGACGTGTGATGCTGAAGAGATTCCCTGGCGCTACCATTTCGGACCCACGTTCCTCATCCCTCAGCGCTCAGCGGCCAGACCGCGAATATTGTCAGTTTCAGCTCAGTGCATAGCCATGCAGAATTTTCTTATCGATGTCACGTCTCATCCAACATCGAGCCGAACCACCAATACTTGATCTCGCTTGCGTATTTGATTTTCAGCTGAGCTAGGGTAAAGCCGCAGACCTCGAAACACCCAAACTCACCGATGTTTGGGTCATCAAGGAAACTGACGCTTGCAATATATAGGTATCCTGTATGGTTGAGCCATTCGATCTATTCACAACACCTCCGAGTCTTGATTGATCGGGATCAATACCGAATACGACAGCGCAACTACCGTGATCACTATTTAAAAGCTTTGATCATGCTGTAGTTCAGGTTATCTATTTGTATACTCTACCAGGGGAACTCTTTCTGATCTTCACCGATGAACAAGCCAGTTTGACCTTCCTTCCCCAATAAAGCCCACGGGAGAAGAACACTCGCTCCATCTCTGGTGCTCTTTCCACCTTGGCCAAAATTATTCAATTTTGAGGATGTAAAACCAGGCGTAACTGCGTTCACTTTGAAATTATCTTTTTTCAACTCATTAGCCAGAGCGATGGTGTACGAGTTAGCAGCAGCTTTGCTCGTGTTATATGCAACGAAGTGAAGCGCAGAGTTTGGCCTCGCTTGAAATGCGTTGGATGCCATATCGGTTGTGACATTGAGAATAACAGGTGCGCCGGTCGTCGACTTGCGAAGGAGGGGAACAAATGCCTTGGTCGCTTCGATCAATCCATATAGGTTTGTCTCCATTGTTTCGCGGATAGTGGCAACGTCAATCGTAAGTGCGCTTTGATTGAGTCAGATTGACGTCCATCTTGGCAATCCCAGCGTTGTTAATCAAAACATCAAGTTTTCCTTCAGTCGATTCGATTTCTTGACGAGCGGCAAGGATAGAAGGTAGCTTGGCCACATCGATCTCAACGAACTTCACGGTTTTGGACCCTCCTTCGATGAGCTTTTCTCTAAGACGTTTCGTAAGAAAAAGTCACATCATGAAAGGAAAAATTGGCACGCACTGAGCCTCCTTTCCTGAGGTGGGGTTTCTTGCTCCTAAATAAACAGTGTGACCCTTTTCTGCTAGCAGTTGGACAAGCTCAAAACCGATGCCGGCATTGGCGCCTGAAAAGGTAGGTTGATTAAACATATGAACACACCTCATGAGAAGGAGGCTCACCAGTCACAAGTATGATTTTCGACATATTCAAGCCGTATATGTGGTGGTCTGAGTGGGAAAGGATGTAAACGCTTGCTCTGTGTCAGATTGACGCAATGAATCTAACCAAGCTGGGTGAGCGCATTGCAAACGACTTGGTAGAACGTGTGTTCTAAGAATGAACTTCTCGATCTCACTTTGAATTGACGAAGAACACCTCGAAATGAGAAGATCGGAGGAAACACCAATCTAGCAATCCTCTACAGAGGTCACCATCATATCACTGACATTGGTGGAAATCAAGACCAATGAATCTGATGATCGAAGATTCCAGCGAAATATAAATGTATAGTAGTACAGTCCGCAGCAATTCCTAGCATTTTCTGAGTCGTTGCCTTGTCAAAGTCATTGACAGATACGCGTTATCTGAAGTCCTGTACGCTTTGGGCCACATTGATGACGGCTTTCGATCTTTGTCCCAACTCCAAACATGGCCTTCTATTACCTCGTGTTTGATTTGATAGGCACTGCTTTTAATTAGCAAAACACGGCGGTTAATAGGTACGACATTTTTGGCATCCAAGAGAAATGTCTACAAGAGTCCTTTGGCGAGAGGATGGTGGTGTCACTGCTGTGGCAACGGCCTTTTGTCACTTCAAAAGGATTTCCTGGTAGTAGTCATTTCAGGAAGGATTTTGGGACGACCGAACAATTACCTAAAGGTACCTTTGGGTCCATCCCAAAAGGCCGAAAGGACCACCAAAATGGTGATTTTGGATGATTTGTAAGCTCAAAAGAGAGTCTTTTGGGTAAAATCCAAAAGGACTCCCCAAACGACTACTATCGGGAACTTATTTTGGAATGTTCCAAAACGCCTTCGCCCCAGCAGTGTGTAGTGATATGACGGGCGAAGAATGTAGCTTGGGCAATGACTCCCCGTCGACGCCTTCGGCATTGGAGCTCTTCATAGGATCGAAAGGAGGCGCCAGATCAGAGAGCCGGAATCACGACATCAGCTGAGAGTTTATGATGTGGACGAGATTAGCGACAACCAGCGACCGGCAATTGACCAATTAACCAAGAGTTTAGAAGTTATAAAGGTATAGGAACGCCACAGCGCGGAGAGATTGATGAATCAGCACAGTGATACTATAATAAATATTGGGAAAGTCTGTTGAACATGTCAAATCTTTGGCTTGCAGCACTGAAGACACATGGGTGATAGGGTTAACCATAGCAAATATTGTCAGTATTAACAGGCTCGCTGCTGGGGAGATAATTACCACTTGAAGTGCAGGAAGGAACTTGGAGCGTGGGAAGTTGACGAAGGCGTCGAATCGAAGACTCGAGAGTCACTCGACCATCTTCAAGGCCACTCCAGGACTTCTGAACTACATACTGTTAGCACAGGAATAGAACCACTATTTCTCATCCATGCGGTTCTTGACAGCCTCCGAGATAAGCGCAGCAATATCTTTCCTATAAATTCAAAAAGCAACTTGCGATGATATCGCAATGATGAACAAGCGTTTTCATTCCACTTTTCAGTTAGTTCTCCAAGTGGGCAGCTCGTACAACAGACTTGTCGATCTGAAGTGAGCTTAAATTCTATTGAAAACGGGAGTTTTTATTGACCTTGCATTAGTTTGCAGCCAGACTTAAACTTCATACCCTGCGCCGCGACCAGCATCTCCATCTTTATCTTGGGTTTTCAGATTTTCCATAATAGGTTTCGAAGAGGGAGAGAGGATACTCAAGCAGCAGGTTCTGGCTCCCTGCTTTTGAGCTCCAACGGCTCCAGGCTATTCAGAAGCTCTCTCCGAGAGAAGAACAATAGAAAACTGATTCTCAGCTCGAGAATTGTGCATTTGTTAGGGAATATCCTCTTACTTTCTGTTGCTTTGTATCACTGGAGCCTGCGTGATACAACCCTTGAGTCATGGGCTGGGTTTGTGCCACGGTTGTGCGCCATTTATGTGCGTACATCCGCCCCATTTCCCCCGAATTGGTCTCAACTGCTTCATGTTGGAAATAGACCTACACTACGGTTCTGTCGACCACAGCGCTGTTAACATCCGGCAAGTGGTCAAGGGTTGCAGCGCAACACGCCAAATTCGTTCTTCTTGTGGTGCTTTCCAATCACATTTATCGAAACATCTGGCCCCTGGCGACCTACACGCGCCACCCCTTGGATAGAGGGGCTTTCGTTTGGGTGAACTTGACGTTGTTAGTGATTACGTCGGTCGTTATCCCCCTTTTTACTCCAAGGAAACACGTCTCGCACAATCAAAAGGTTAGTTGAGTTTATCCTCACGAACAAAAAATATCTTAACTCTACACATCAGGAACCAGACGCAATCAACCCGGAAAAAACTGCGTCCAACTTCTCCCTCGCGACTTTCAGCTTCTTGAATCCTGTTATCTCTGGAGCTGGTCGTGGACGTCACCTGTCGAATGATGACCTCCCTCCTCTATGCAACGAAGATGAATCAACGAAGTTGATGGAACTTGCACTCCCGGTAAATCCTACTGCTTTCTTACAACACTCCCGCTAAATTTGCTTTGAAGCTATTTCACCCTCTTAGTGGTGCCGCCAACCATACGCGTATTGTATGGAGCTTGCTGAGCATCTTCCGTCAGTCATCTTTCCGCTCGCAGGAGCTCGTTTTTGACCTTGAGTAGGCTGGGACTACTTCAGAATGGCCATCTATCTTATCATTCAAACGATCTCAAGCTTTGCTGCACCGATTGCCATCAATCGACTTGTCGCGTATGTATAGGGCCGCTCTTGATCTGACAACTTTCTGATGTTTGGCGTTGTAGAGCCCTTGAAGTGGGAAGCTCCTCGTCAACCATTCGTCCGTGGCTATGGGTTCTTCTCCTTTTTATTGGACCTTTGAGCGTCTCGCTCTCCTTCCAGCAGTATTCCTTTGCCGCTGGCAAAGTCTCTGTGAGAATGAAAGCAATCTTGACTCAGTTACTTCTCGAACAGAGTTTAAGAACGAGAGTCAATGCCACTACATCAGACGAAGGATTGGGTCACCAGTCCTCAGATGATTCTGATTCTGATACAGAAAATCATTCGAAGAGTAAAGTCAACTTTGTTGGAAGACTTAATACTCTAGTCACTGTTGATATGGAGAATATTGTCGCTGCAAAGGAGTTCTTAATGGTTGTGCTTCAAACACCTTTAGAACTTTCACTTGCCATCGCATTTTTATATACTGTCCTTGATTGGAGGTGAGATCACCCAAATTTCTGCGCTTCTGAAGTTTCTGACTCGAAAGATAAGTGCATTTGTTGGACTAGGTTGTATCGCGGTGCTTTCTCCCGTTCCAGGATACATCGCAAGAAAAATCCAAAGTATTTCGAAACGGAAGATGGAAAAGGTGCGCAATGAGATTAATTACTTCTACTGTGAATATCTGACCTTGTTCTCTAGACCGATGCCCGAGTTGAGGCGACCACTGAATGTGAGTCCAGTCGGCTTCGACGCGAAGTTAGGGACCTAGTTTTGACCAACTATCTAGTTGTTGGAGTCCTTCGAATGATTAAGATGTTCGGTTGGGGAAAGAAGATGAAAGAAAGCTTGGACACCACCCGAGAAGAAGAGCTCAAGTGGATCTTCAAGGACAAAGTGTGTGCACTTTCGCTTCAGATGCCAAAGAACTATTTCCTAGTCTGACCGTAACAGATGACTATCCTTCTGAACAACGTTGTGAAGTACGTCTCTTGATCGATTTATTTGGCGCCGTTATACTAAAATCAAAGTAGCTACTGCATTCCGATATTGACCATGCTCGCTACCTTCGGGTCCTACACTTTGATTGCGAAGCAACCTCTCACTCGTGAGTTGTTTCGTACAGTGCTACTCAACCAGCTGGACTGATGAGTTTTTAAGCTTCCAAGGTGTTTTCAAGTATGGCCGTTATCGACGTAGTACGGAACTTACTTCATCGTACTAGTTGGGTGGTTGGTGACATGATGAGAGGTTAGTCTGAAACATCTCATCTCCTATACGTTTTATTAATGCTTCATCAATCAAAGCGAATGTATCCTTGAAGCGGGTAGAGGAATATCTGTACAACACCGATATTTTGGAAGATTTGTCAGCCTTTATGATGGCTTCGACCAACGACGGTTCAGTAGACGAGATTGAGATTCAAGATACCGGGTTTCATTGGTCGAATGGGAAACGAAGTGGCGATGTACCGACTCCATCCGAATCGTTCATGCTTCAAGTGAATGGTCGCTTGACATTCAAGAAGAATGCGATCAACCTCATTATTGGATCGACGTACGTTTTCATGCCCGTGTCATGAGGTTGTTGTAAAGAATCTTTCTGAATTAACTCTTCTCATAGTGGCTCTGGGAAAACATCGCTGTTGATGGCCCTTCTCGGTAAGAGAACCTGAGATTGAGCCTGAGCCTCTGCTTGATCTATGCATAGGGGAAATGCAGAATGTGCAGTTACAAAGTGTGTCTTGGTTCAAGTTCCCGCGCACAGGAGGAATAGCCTATGCTGCACAAGAATCATGGGTACAAAACGCTACCATTCGAGAGAACATCCTTTTCGGAACTCCCTTCGATGAAGAAAGATATCGTAAAGGTTGGACATAATATCTCATCGCTTGGCCAAAATGCTGACGTCGAGGGCTAGTGCTTTATCAATGCTGTTTAGATCGAGATTTCGCGTTATTTACCGCCGGCGATCAAACTGAAGTAGGAGAGCAAGGCATTACTTTGAGGTCCGAGCCCTCATTCCTCCGTATCAAGCCAGTTCTAACATTCCTACAGTGGTGGCCAAAAGGTTCGGCTTCATGCAAGCTTTGGAATTGAACCGCAGGCCACTGACTTGCCCAATTTTCACAGGCGCGGATCACTCTTGCTCGTGCCGTGTACTCCAATGCGCAAACTGTCCTGCTTGATGATATTCTAGCTGCCCTCGATGTTCAAACGTTCGTTTGAGTTATCTTAGGTTTTTCATTAGCTGATATCGTACCTCTTTCAGGGCCGCCCACATCGTCAAAGAATGTTTTCAGGGAGACGTACTAAGTGGCAGGACAGTCTTGCTAGTCGTAAGCATTATTTTGCTATGGCGATTTGTTCTGATCAAGCGTTTTATAGACACATAATATTACGTTGACAGCACCAATTGCCGATTGCATTGTTACCATCGATGCTTCTGGAAAGGTTCATGAAGCAGAAAACGTCCAGATTCTCGTTGAGCAAGAACAAGAGTCACCCAAACAAAACGGACCCCAGCAAGAGCAATACGATGAAGAGAAGAAGTTTATTAACCCAGAACTTACCGCTAATGGGACGCTCATACTCTCAGAAGATGTCGATGTAGGGCATGTCAGCTGGTCATCCATCCGACTATTACTATCGACGCTGGGTGGTGCACATCCCGTCGTATTCTTTGTATCTTGGATTCTCGGGATCGTACTGATGCATACATCCTCCACCGCTGCTTTGTGGTACTTAGGTGTCTGGGGCACCCAATATGAAACTAAAGATCCATCCGATGCTCATGTTTCCCGGTAAGCATTCCCTGCTCTTATATTTCCTTGCCTCTCCTTACTCTAGACCAGCTATCTTGGCACCTACGCTGCGGTCCTTTTGTCTGGTGTTGTTATTTACGGTGTTGCAGCGACTATATTTCACCGTGGTTCTCAACGAGCCTCTCGAATGATTTATTCGCGGCTCATTGACTCTGTTCTTTCCGCAACATTCCGGTTAGTCCATTACCTACTGGTTGACTGGGCTGCTAAGCTTAGCCACAAGAAGTTGGCTGGACGAAACGCCTACATCTCGGATACTTGCAAGATGTACTCAAGATATTGGCTCCGTAGACATCACGCTGGCTTGGGCTTTTTATCAACTGGCTGAGCTACTTGTTTTCATGCTTTTGAAACTGGGAGGACCAACAATATTCACACCCATCTTTCTTCTCCCTGCCTTCGTTGCTCTCGCTTTTGGGTGGCACCTGGGATCGATCTATTTAAAAGTTCAGCTACCTGTGAAACGCCAGCTAGGGTTTGTCGTGACATGCACTCAATGTATATGCATGTCTTTAACATATTTACACAGGAAAGCTAGTGCGCCAATTTTAGCTCACGTCAACGCTACTTTACATGGACTCGGTACTGACTGGTGTTTTCTTTTCTTGATTTTTCCTGTGTCTAAATGTGTACCACAGTCTCTATCCGCGCCTTCGGGGTCCAACAAAGATTCAAAAAGCAATCCATGGAACATATAGACAACTTTACTCGCCTTTCAAGAACTTCTCTCAACTTGAACTCATGGATCGCAATTCGAAGTGATTTCATTGGCGCTGCGCTACCTGCACTCCTTGCTACTTACCTCATCTCAACCAAAAATGTGGCTGCAGCAAATACTGGGTTTTCTTTGACTACCTCAGTCGAATTCTGTGCTGGGATTCTGTGGTTAGCCAGATCCTGGAATGAATTTGAAGTTGTCTCAAACAGGTATGTTTTCTTCTTCTCTCGATAAAACATGCTAAGGATGCGTAGTTTAGAACGCATCCGAGCTTATCTTAACATTGAGCATGAAAGCAAGGACGCTAAGCTAAAGAACCTCCCAGGAGCGTGGCCGAAAAGTGGCGAGTTGAACGTGCAGAGGTTGTCGGCTCGGTATTCCAAGGTATTTATCTACATTAATAATTGTTCGAATATCTGCCCAATGCCTCTTTTTACTAGGAAGGTTCCGAAATCCTTCACGACCTCACTTTCCATGTCAATTCCGGAGAGCGTATTGGAATCAGTATGTCGATCCCTTAGTTATCCGATTGGATGCCCTAACCATCTATTTCTTTAAGTTGGTCGCACAGGCAGCGGCAAAAGCTCTTTAACCCTTTCGCTCCTCCGTTGCATTCTTGTGCAGGGTGAAGTGCTATATGATGGCGTCCGAACAAGTGACATCGACATCGAGGTATTACGCTCGAATATCACCATTATTCCCCAAGTGGTACGTAACTCGGCTTCTTCGATCATCTCTACCGAAAGCTCATTGTTCTATTAGCCGGAGCTTCTCAATGGCACACTTCGTCGTAACCTGGATCCGTTCGAACAGTATGACGATATGGTTCTCCACCATGCTTTACGTGACGCGGGCTTTTATGCCCTACAGTTGAACGAAGAAAGTGCGAGGCTGACATTGGACAGCAAGATTGCCAGTGGGGGGAAGAACTTGTCTATAGGGCAAAAACAAATAATTGCACTTGCACGAGCGCTTGTTAGGGATAGCAAGATCCTGATACTTGATGAAGGTATGCTGTTTTCAGATTTGCGAGCAGCCACCGAATACTGACTGACATTATTTTCGCTCCTGAAGCAACGTCTTCGATTGGTAGGTACTTCCAGCACAATTACCTCCATCATTTGACAATATATTTTTTCAGACCATGAAACGGACAATATCATCCAAAAGTCTCTCCGTCAAAATGGAGGAACCGACCGCACGGCGTTAATCGTGGCGCATCGTCTCAAGACCATCATGGACGCAGACAAAGTGGTGAGATTTTTCATCCTCTCCAATGAGTCATGCCACAGCTTATACACAACATTGGAAGATGGTTCTTGATGAAGGATGTATTGTACGTAAATTATTTTTCACTTGGTCGCGTTCTTGGCTTGAAGAATTTCTCTTGTAGGTCCAATACGACTCTCCCAAAATTTTACCCCAACAAGATGGCCTTTTCAAGGAAATGGTGGACGCCAGTGAAGATAAGGCGGTATTATACTCGATCGCTAATATGTCAAAGAGCCCTTGATCTCGGCTAAGGTCGGAAAGGGAAGGAACTAGGAACACGTCCCGATAAACGGATTTGAAACTTTAAGAACTTTAATATGAGAAGAGAGTAAAGACTAGGTTTTGCTGACGCACCATCTGGAAGAAGGCGAAGATGGAGCACGCGGGTGAATAAATCTGGTTGTCTGAACTACAGCCTACAGGAACTTGGTGTCACCAGGACTGCTAGGATCGCCAGCATTCTATGTGGGATGCGATTATCGATCGATTCGCAGCAGAAAATGGTAACAAACCTGTTGACATGAAATAGTCACGTGATCATAGATTAGATTAGATAGCATACCCAGCAGACTGAACTATATACCAAACACATACAAATGGTCTGTGCA
>MU158010.1:11166-23112 GCA_015657495.1 Crepidotus variabilis
GTAATTTTTTTCTCACTATGTTTGCATGTTTTCAACTCATTTTCCGCCCTCCAGAACGTCAAGGAGGTCAGTTGAAGGCAAAGTTAGCCACTTCTAAAGGTTTGAAGAAGCGATTTTCTTCTCTTTTATATTGTCTGGAATGTTGACTTTTTTCAGAGAACCTCCCACCGGCCGCTCCCGCAGCATCCAGTATGCAACCTATTCGTGCAGGAGCTGGCAAGAATATGGCAATGCTTATTCAACATGAGAATTCAGGCTCCAATAAAGACCTTTCAGCTCGCAAACACAAACGAAACCCTCGAGAACCCGCTACGGTGTTGAGTACACTTACCTCTGGAGTCCCAACAAATGCGACAGAGAACCCTATGGCACCGTCAAAAAAGAAGCTGAAACACAGGGTTCGTAATATCTCTGCCTGTACCTCAGCGACATTGACTTTTTTTTTCTCATTAGGCCTCTGAAGGGCAAGCGGGTATAGTGGCGCCTTCCACTTTTGATTCGTCTCTCATGGGTGCACCATTACCTACTAATCTTGAGCCTTCAAGCGGCCAATTCAATTCGATTCACTCCATGAGCACGGGATCCAACACTCAAGGTTCTGCAAATGGAGGTAACGTCACTCACTAAACATTCAGAATTGGTCTAACATGATCAATAAACAGCTGCGCCAAACATGACTGCTCAGATGTCTCCTACTCACATGCAACCAGTCACCAGTGGTCTTTCTCAACAATCGCCTTTGGTACCGACGCCAAACACCATAGCCTCTCAGTACTCCTCCAATTGCTACTCTACTCCTGCCTCATTCAACGTCAACGAACATCAAGATCTCTCTACTAATGGATTCTATAATCAGCACACCACCGCTTTATCATTCAACATGAACAACGCCTCCAGCTTTGAAGAACAACCACACTTCGACAATTTCTTTGATGGCTTATCCAATCAAGACCACAGTTCTGGAATAGCCATGCCTAGCTTTGACCTTGAGCAGGATGCTCTCCCAGTGTCTGGTAAAACGGACCTGATGCTTCCTCCTGTCAACCCGGGAACGTTTGGAGAAGAGGACAGTGAGACTGAAGATGACGAGAACCAGGCAGGTGACGATGCAGACCAGGCAGGCAATGATGAAGGCCAGGCAGGCGATGATGAAGGCCAGGCAGGCGATGATGAAGGCCAGGCTGCTGGTGATGAATATTCGGAAACAGGTGTGTATATCTAAGCTCCTTTACTCAAATTTTCACTCACAGTTTTCTAGAAGATGAGACTGATATTGTTGCCTCTCAACGAGATATTGGAGGTCAGTGACAATTACTCTATATGCTGCGTCACTTACTACAACATTTTAGGCAACATTGCTGACTTTGATGACGAGCCATCTCAAATAAACTCTCCCTTGCTACAATCCCATGGTCTGGTCATTCCTCGTACTCATGCGCAGTTTTAATTTACACTACATCTAGAAATCAACGAACAATCTCCATCGGAGGACGAGCGGCAAGCTCTTGCAATTGTTTCGGGGCCCCAGGGAGGTCAGCTTGATGCCAGCCCCTCAAGAGTCAGTGATGCCACCTTAGTCTGGTATATGCTAACGAATAGTTCAGGATGTCATTGAAGAGCACCGACGTCGGAACCGTGCTACTAAGCCGCCCAGCGAGGAGCGTCTACTTGCAGCCGCCAAGAAACAACTTCGCCAGGCCGGCGCAAACAAATTTACTGAAACAGACGCTTGTGACAAAAGTATTGAGGCCGATGAGAATGAAGGCGAAGGAGTTCAGCAACACGTCCGCGCCACTAGGAATTCTAAGCCTAGCAGTGGTCCGAAACCCAAAAATCAAAGCTATTACCCTGACATGTGGAAGGCAGCGATTGGGGACGGCAAGATCCTTTTTGCTAAGATCATTGCTCTCGAAAATGCATTCCCGACCAAAGAAGCTGACCTCAGCTTAGCGTCTCAATGCCTCGCTTCTGTCATCACTGAGTTCAAAGACAAAGGTCTAGTATTCGAAGAAGGTGAACCCTATTTATGCTATTTACCAATACATAACTCATAATACTTTGATAGGATATAACCAGACTCGCACAATGGATGGGATTGTAAGTCTCTTCAACAAAATTTCCAACTTGCGACTGATACTGTCTTGAGGTTTTTGCGGAAGGTACGACATATCGCGGAAAGCTAAAGAAGATGGCCTCCGACCACGTTGTGACATACTACGCGGACGACCTCAAAACTACCAAATTTTAGGACAACCAGCAAGGACACCTTGCCGACATCGCTGCCAAGGTAGAGAGGTTGGTTGGGGCACAAACTATGTTCCACAAAGACGGTGTCGATGGACATGTCTGTTGTTCTTTTTTTTCTATTACCCTTACTAACAAACATCTCTAGGGGAAAGTAAATAATTTCATGCATCCATGTATTTGAGACCTGTGCATCAAGTTCTTTTATTCCAAGGAGCACCATGGACTTGCTCATCACTATCCTAATGAATTCAAAGACATCGTACCTGAACGTGCGGTGGCGCTCGTTACAACTGCTGTATGCCACCAGTCTTTCTCTTGCATCAACCTTAGTGCTTATAACTCTTAATAGATTTGATGCGCTCTGGATGAGTACAAAACAGGCGACAGAAAGAAAGTGGATTTTACAGGAGACGACTATCTCAAAGTCTATAGGATGATCATCCAAATGATCAAATTCGTTAACAGCAAGCCCCACCGTCAAGCAAAATGGAAGGAATGCAGACAACAGTGGGCAAGGGCAGGCTGGTATGTAATTAGTCTGCTGGGCATTCAAGTACTTATCATTGCTACCCAGGGCTAAATATGGGCAAGACGATGTCAATGACACCATTTTCTCTGTTGATGTTTCCGATTAGTATTCAGTTACGCTGTCTTTTGTGTGCTCCATATCTATAGTAACTCTAGTATCTGGTTCTCAACTTTCAATGTAGGTTAGATCCAGATTGTGTATCAAATGCGCAATATGAATATCCCATCCCTCCTGCATATAAAAGGAAATCCCGATGCAAATAAAAATAGATTTTGGTCCATTTCAGTATTTGTGTGCATGGCTTTCATTGGCTGGCCATAAAAACTACAGGCGATTGCCTAGCTTCTACAGCCCTCTGAATAGTACTGTATAGCTTTGACAGTCTTCTGGATAGTGCTGTATAGCTTCGACAGTCCTCTGGATAGTAATATATAGTTTGGAATTGAGAGCTTTGAAGTGCTACATTGAGTTTAGTGGATGATACAGAGAATAAGTGCAATGCTGTAAATCGCTACAGAGGTCAGGGGTAACAATATTTTGTGCTAAGGAGGCTGGAGGCAGTGCTATATTGTGCTATACAGACCGTAGGGATGCTACGTAGCACTATCTAGCACCACATATCTCCCTGAGTGTGCTGTATAGTTTTCCTTCTGTCTATCTAAAGGGGGACCCATGCTATGCGACTATGGCTCTACACAGCTCTACATAGCAGCTGCTAGCAACCCCAAGGTTTGCTGATGCAAAAGTTAGTAACATGTTAGAAATTATTTATTAACAACATTAGAAATGTTTTAGCGGTTAAAAATAGTCAACGTAGTTCTACCAATCATCGAAAGCTGTATTGACACTGACAGCATCCCCTTGAGATTGGCTAATCTCTGCAGAGGTAGAATGAGGCAGAGAAGTCCACTCTGTGACTAACGGCTCCACTGAGACCATGTCAAGCAGCGCCTTTGACTTGAGGTTAATGAGTGGATTAACCTTCAGAGGTGTGCGGACAACAACAGCCTGGGGTGTAACACGAGCTCCAGAAGATTCAGGATCTCGGCTACTATCATCAATTGGTGCTGCTTCCTCTGAGTCCGAATCCGACTCCGAATCATTCTCAATATCTTTGTCTGCAGCGGAATTGCTTTGTTCTCGAACAATAGCAGCTTCGGCATCTGACATGATTTGAAGTCGCTCCAGTGTTTTCTTATCAATGACTCGGAACTTTACAGCTGGTCGGTATCAAACAGGCTTCTATAGAGATTTAGAAATCAGTATGACTCACGCAACAGCCCACCAAGGGACAACATTACCACTGATTTTTCATGTTTTCCGTACCACTGGCCAACCTGGATCATGTCAACAATAGTTGAGGTCTTCTGATTACCACGAGTTGGAGAGTTTAGCCAGGTGATGGCAGAATTAGTGCGCTCATCAGGCATTGAATTGACCAGAATGGAGAAAATCCGCACGGCAAGAAGCTAAACAAGATATTGTGAGTAAGCCAAGGTTTACAACATGAGCCAATGTACCCCAAGAACATCAGTGCTATCATGCTTAGCCACATTTTTCCACCATGAGAGTGGATCTTTGACCAATCCATGATCACGAACGTGAAAAGGGTAACTATCAGCCCAAAATCCTTCAATTTGACTCTTCAAATCTTTGACAGATAAAGCAATGCCTTTCTCTCTAAGCAATGGGTGACCAATTGATACATCATGTGGTGCCTTCTCAATTTGCTCCAACATTGGATGAAGCATGTCACGCAAATAATTGCGTAGAACATCGTAGGCTTGCGTAGATGTGGTACCAGCAGATGACGCATGCACACCAGACCGACGGTCTTCCTCCGATGGAATTCAAACGGTGAGAGATAGTTGCAGAAAGTCTGTTCGAGAGTAACCTTTGGTCATATTGATTAGAGGTGTTATTATCATGCAAGCAGAACAACTTACGTGGATCCAAAAGAAATGCAACAAAGTAGATGTCGCTTGTGTTGAAAAATTCAGCGTAACACGAGTTGAAAATTGACGTAATTCGATCGGACAGTGCTCGAGGAATGCCAGAGTCTTTAGCATCCTTTGAAAAAAGGTCATCTAGTGTAGCCGCTGCTGCAAGCCAAAATATAAACACATCAGACGCATTTGCATGAGCCGCCTCCAGTGACCAAAGAGATTATATGAGAGGAGCAATGACTTGGATGTAAATCAGAAGCTCAAGTTCAAATTTATTTGATTTAGCACGGCTTGTTAGCATGCCTTGAACCCGAGTATTCTGAAGGATGAGAATGAGCCCCAGCTAGTTCTAGTCATTGAAAGTATCACATACCTTAAACTTGATAATCTTCTTCTCAACAACTTTCCGCAATGAAGAGAGACACGGTTCAACAGAGGTGGCTCCGAGCCAGTGTGTTCCAAACCGGGTTTTCCCAATCTTTTGGAGCATTTTGACTGGTTCATCGTCACCATTGATATTCCGCTCAGTCCGTAAAGCATCACAACCTTTTGAAGATTTGCTAAAGTATTTGATGAGGCCTTTCATCAGCATGAGGAGCTGCAAACATCAAGTCAGTGATATGGAGCCCTTATAGAGGCATAAATGCACCTACCGATTTGAAGTCTTCATCATTGGTAATATCCTTAATCGTGTTTTGAATATGGTGAACACAATCCCACAGGTCAAGAAGCGTTGGAACAACAGCCGATGTCTCTGTGCGAGCTGCTTTGGTGACATTGGTGTTATCGGAAACTGTTGCAGCCCATCGATCACGCCCGACTGAGTCAATGGTCTTATATATAATTTGAGTATGTTGGTGATAAAGCGAAGAAGTTTCATTACTTACCTTCAACATCTTTGTCTTAATCCATTCAGCGTTATGACTTTCGTTCTTGCCCTCGTGTCCATCCAAAAAATAGCTTTTGCGAGCAGCAGTCGTTGCATGAGCAGTGTAGAAGGACTCGTTCTTTCAAATGGTTGTCCCGTCAAACGTGAGGGTAAGGTTGAGTTCTTGTTGCAAGAGGTGAATCTGCTCTTGCCGAACAAATGCAGCTTCGAGAGGAATGATTTCCTCACAAAAACTATCGGATTTGGTCCATTTGTATGAAGGATTGAGCGTTTGAACCAATTCCTCCCACTCCGGACAATCAATGACATTTGGAACAAGTCCACGAACACAGATGAGTCGCATGATAATGTGGTTGACTTTCTGATTCAATACCTTTCTCTGCTCCTCCTTCTTCTTTGCACCTGCAACCTTCAACGGCTCCAGTCTCAGCTTTCCGTCGTGGGCAACATGAGCGTCAAGTCCGGTATTTTCGCTAGCCGTTGGAATATCCATAACTTTTGAGATACCAGACGGGCCGCCGGATTTCGCTTTGAGTTGAGCTCCCAAGGAGGAATCAGACATCTCTTTGAGGACCTCTTTGTGGAGCGATGAGTGATTTTGCATCAAGGAAACACAATGCATTGCATGACCGAGAACTCGTCTTGCTTGAACATTGCCCTGAGCCACATGAGTACATGCGATGCACTTCAACTCTTCTTGTCCTCGCTGACTTCTACAAGCTGATTTGGAAGTGAAGCTGGAGGACGACCTGGAGGTTTCTTCGTTTGCCGTGTAACCTCTCCAGCAGTGGTCTGTCAGAATAAGATAAAGATTAGTATTCATTCTGTTTAAGTGATAAAGCATGCTGGCCTTTGACTGAGACTTTGTAGCTTTTATTGACTGAACAACTATTTCAGAGTCTGCCCGAGGGCATTTAAACCCAGTGCTTGTGTCCGGGAGCTGAAAGATCATCTGTTAAAGCTGCGAGACCTGAAAAATCCAATGAAACACGTACTGGCACTCTGTAAGTGTGATATGCTTTCTCTGCGCCCTCAACAATATCCTGAATCCACTTTTGTAGCACGGCGTCTTGGGGGTATTTCTCCCAAAAGGAGAGAAGAACTCCGTGCACTGCGCAGACGGCATCCCCACGTTCTAGAATTGGCACTATACCGTCGCCTGTCGTGCGAGATTGCCACCCAAAAACACGCTTGAGTTGTTCACTGAGAGTGGAGGTTTCGGAACCTGTGTTCTCGAGCAGGTCCCTGTCAAGAGAAAAATTGAGAAAATCGGTAAACTTGGATGTGCCGTCAAGATGCTCTGGTAGTTGGGTGGGGAGATTATCAAGCAGGAGTTTCAAGTGATCAAGAACAGTAAGTGAGGCTTCTTTTTTGTGAGAAGCTTCTTCGACGGCGGCAAGCTTATCCGCCATGCTAACGAGACGCCAAGGTATCAATCACAGCAAGACAGCCTCCTCGTGTTACCTTGACCTCAGGTGCTCCAATTTTTCCCAGGTCTTTCTAACATTTCTAACATCAGAGAAGTTGGGACCCCACTCTGGTATGTTATTAACTAGGTTACTAACACTATTTACTAACATTTGTTAGAAACTCGAGTGTTACTAGTAACGGAACCCTAACTTGCTTGCGAGCGTGAAATGAGCAATGAACTAACCCCTGACCGGGCCTGACCTGACGCACGACCACATCCCTCCACATCCACGCCTCACAGGCTTTCATGGGAGTGACTGACGTTCTTCTTCCAAAAAGTGTTAAGTGGTCTCATACGGGAGTGGATAATAATATTCTTTGTATGACTGAAATGGGACTCAATATTTGGAAGGTTGTGACCACACCGTCTGAAATGGCAACAACTAAGCTTAAGTAGGTGCTAGTAATTCAAAGTAGCAAATCAACGTATTCTACGCAACTCTCTTCAAACGTAACCAGCTTAGACCTGTCAAGATCTTCTGCGTGACAGAGAATTTCTGCAACAGAGCCACCGGAGACTTCACTACAAGAGTCCGAAGAGTCTGTGTCCTGCTCCCACTCACTGCCAGAGTCCACATCCCACTCAATATACCTCGCATCTCCGTTACTTGGGTGCGACAAAGGAGGATATAGATTGTCCACCTCCTCCAATGCGAAGTTCCAACATAAATGGCCAACTTCATGCCGGAATTGACAATCATATATTTTGATTGTAAATCAGTCCTTCTCCTCTTGTACCCATGTGGGATCAAACTGTTCGATGTCGGGGGTCATGTGGCTTGGAAGATTCCATATGTGACGAACTCCCCGTAAAGCTGGAGTGTGCTTGGGAGTAGCCCAATTTGGGCCTTTTGAGTGGTAGTCCTGGGAGGGTAAAGGTTGAAGAACGTCCAACCATTTTAATCGAGCGTGGAAGAAGGAGGGGTCTATTTCGGAATCGAGGTCATAATTTGAAAAAGTGCACTATCTGTAAGGGGAAGAGTAGCCCAGAAGCCAAGTTGATAATCGGGTGGGGGATCAGTATGATCCACCACCAGCCTATATACTACATCGGATAAACTATCTACCGGTATGTATGGCATAGTGACATCATATGACATCAGGGATGATGTCATAGGTGGAGAGTGACATAACTACAATGGAGAGAGATGGGATGATGCAATGATGATGCAATGGGCAGACCTAACAATGTCATAGATAAGGAGAACATACGTACGCGTAACCATGCTAGGATAGGGACTCAGGTTGTCCCCTGACACTATCGCCCCGAGATTGGGACAATTTGTTGGGATACATGGCAAAATTTCTAAGCAGAGGCATCTCCCAAACTGAAATCACTGGCTTCGTTAACTGGCTGAGACTAAAGGGGTTGGTTGAGAGTGCACTGATATAAAGTGAGTGAAGCTGAGGCAACTTGAGCGGGGATGAAGCTGATGCGATTGATGAAGACCAGTCACAAAATGGATTGAATATAAAGCGTAAAGATTGGAGTGTTCCGCTTGAGCTGTGCAATAACTCGAGGAGGTCTGAGTATGAGTTTATCTTTTCCAATAGAAGATGAGTGAGAGCCGAAGGAAGCCTTCTAGCGGGAGGAAGGGAGACAATGGTGTCAGCCCAATGAAGGAGGACAAGTCCTGGATCTAGCATTGCAAAGGTAGCTAGCAATGAGCAAAGTTTAAAGATCTCTTGTACGAGCGGGTTGAATTGATGAACAAATTCCTCAGGTACGAGACAATGGATTTGGAGGGATTTCACGAGATTTCCCAAGGATATCGATGATTTTAGGGTGCAAAGGAATTTGAGTAATTGCGAAAATTGTTGAAGATGGACGTCTTGATAGAGTAATGCCACCGCACTGTTGTACCAAGCTAGGGTCTAGCACAAACACCGTTGAAGTCGGGTCATCCGTGGATTTGACCGCCGGTCATGGCAGTGGTTGGGTTTTGTGGGTACGGGTTGACCGGCATGGCCAAACCCGAATGGGTGCGATCAAAGGATTCAGAAAATTTCTGAACCCGCGGGTGCCCGAATGCCAAATCATTTTTTTCTCGCTATGTAGTACCTAAAAACCAAATATTAACATGACGTAGTTCTGGGAATGATAGGTGGATGTGAGAGAGAGAGAAATTACTCAGTGACTGCCAGTCGACCCACGGAGTGAGTATCGTAAGTAGAGGTATCAATACGACATTTAGAAAGCGTCTATCACTGACACTTCCTATCAGTCGCGCGCTTACGGCTCCCTTAAATCATAAATGACTTTAGATTGTTTTCAAAGTTTCAAGTAAAATGTATGAGTTGGAGCACACTTATCTTTCGATACTATCGTTCTTAGTAGATAACCTGATGTAGCCACCATTTTAACCGCTATCGCCGTTGACTCGATCAAGCGCCAGAATGAAACTAGTAAAACAGAGCTGAAAAATGGCGAAGAATGGTCGATGAAGTCCCAGAATGCAGCTGGAAAATTTAACATCGCAAAGACTGCTCTCCTCAGCTCGTGCCTCCAGCTTGGTCAATTATTCTATAGACCCACTGCAAGAGTTGAAAACAGTTAAAAGCAGCTCCAGTTTACTAGATTGACAACAATTTAACTCCCCTCCTTCCTGTGAAGATGGACGACATACAGAAAATCAAAACTCCTCAAAAAGGTTTCTATGCGGAAACTCGACCTTTGCTGCGCCCGTCTTTGGAGAATACTGTTGCCTCAAAAACTATCTACTGGTTTCTTTCTATTGCTTGTATCTTTGCCTCACCTCTACTTCTTTCTTGGGGTTTTTTAAGTTCCTCTGTCATTCTACGCGCCCTGATCAGCCAATGTGTCACTGCAAACCCCAAAACTTCTTCATTCGCATTTGTCTTGCTCTATGCATACTCAGTAATTCTCCTTCTACTCTACAGTATGCAACTTTAAATTCTATTAAGACAGCTAAGCTGAACCGTAATTAATTCCCTTGAAAGCTCACCAGCTAGTCCCTAACCATCTTTCACTTGGACAACTCTACTTGCCATATCACATTTGGTATCGCCGTAACCACATTTCTCACATGCGACAAGATAGATTGCGTCGTCTAGTAGGTCGGCCAATTTACACGGTTTTGTCATTGGTGCAAGTCGTGGTACGATTCCCATCTGTAAGTTGTTTTGGGATCTGGTCCTGGATTTGCTGGACATTTTAAGCTAATTAAACATACAGTGGTCTCGGGTACTTCGACCATCTCTGATATATGGTGGACTTTACATGAGCGAGGTTTAGTTTCCGACAGTTTGCCAATATATTGGATTACCCTGTCGGGCGGTAATCGGGTACTTGAAGATAACGAAACCATGATAAGCGCCGGCATTTTACCAATGACACATCTAAACCTGCGTATAAGGTTGCTTGGTGGAGGGTGGAGTGAGTTGGTTTTTTATCTCCTGAACTCTGTAACTCAATTCCATACATCTTAGATTAAACTCCCAGCCCTCGGTCCAGTTCCCCACCAGATTCGCCTTCCAAAAATACACGTTCCCACGTGGGCGCTTCTCAATCCGTGGTGTTGCAATCGCCTTCAAAGCGCCGGAAGTTTATGAAAACTGCTGCAACCGAGTCAAATAACACTCCTCGACATCAAGAAGCTCAAGATGATATCTCAGATGACGGTATATGGAAGAAAACAGATGAGGAAATTTTGAGTGAGACCTAACAAATTCATTATCTTACTTTCAAAAGTTCTGATAAATGTTTGAATAGGACTTCAACTCCTGAAATGGTGTGCGCCAGGCTACTCGCATTTTGATATTTTGGTGCAACGTATTCCGGCCGACAACAACAAGCCAAAGAAACTCAGATTCAAGTTGACTTGCAAGTATGATCCTGTAAATCACCTCCCTATTTTTAAGGATCGAGTTGGAAGTGGTAAAGACGGAACAACAAACATGAATCGGAGTATTGAGAAGTGTGAGATTAGGCGTGGGGTGAAGACCAATAGCCATGCTGGTGCGCAACAAACTTTGATGAACAGTATCTCACAATCATCAGCAAAAGTTCCGTGTGGCTGTATTCGGCTGCAGCGGAACGTGACGATTACAATCACGCACAAAGTCGCAGCATGATTCTGTGTTGATTGTTTACTGAGTTGTTGATTTTAGTTCTTGTCACTCGCAGATAAACTACCAGCAGTGACTGGGCATCTTGAGAACTCCTCTCGTGTCCTGTGAGCCGCCTGTAGCGCGACTACAATCCGGTTATAACATGGCGGCTTTGGAGCTCATTTGGGCAAATGGCTGCTGTCCCGGAAACCGGCGGCCTTCAACCTCACCCTCCTATTCTTCTTCGGTGACCCTCCTAGTAAGTCCAGCCTCAAAACCTGAATGAGATTGGAAATAACATAACATATCTAGCTCTATTTTCTGGATGTCCCTCCAATGCAGTGGCTGCGACAAGCGTTTTACCGAAATTGGTTATCTCAATCGACATGAGAGTGGCTGCGCTCAGGTGAAGAAAAGGACTCGGAAAGCTTGGGAGAGGAAGGTCGAGGGTTTACAACGTTCTCACCAAGACACGCTACCATTTAAGACCGCAGCAACGTCAAGTAAAGCGGCTGGTTCGTCGAAACGCGAGTCTTCGAGTTGGCTGGGCCTTCAGCATTTCGCCTCATCCTCAAGGAGTTTCTTTTCGTCAAGAAAGAAGCCTCGCACTACTATTTCATCTGATGTTGCTATGCCCGAGCTGGATCACCCTCAGGTTGGTTACTCTTATTTTCCTTGCTCTTGTTACGACTGACGTCAAGCTAATACGTTTTAACTTAAGTTAAAACGGCCTAAAGCGAGATCGGTCGTGGTTCTGTCTTTCTAGTCTTCAAGTTCTGTTCTAGCAAACTAGC